>JAMKCH010024527.1:0-19392 GCA_023653785.1 Ophioderma brevispina
GTCTTTTAAAGGTCCATGGCCCGATCGCTAATAGCCTCGTCCCCAGAACCCCAGATTTTACCGGAAGTGGTTGAAATTTTGGTATCAGAAGAAAGCTACTATTTTTCTCATTTACCCTGTGAAATCTTAGGGCTAAATGATGTTTGGTTTGGATGTTATAAGCGAAAGTGTACTCCATTTTGGTCGACCAATATTAGTTTTACACAGTACTCTATGGGGATTACAAAATCACGTTTTTAGCTCTCACATCAAAACGGGTTGAAATATTTGCAGATGGGGTTTTTGAGTGAAGGCCATTCTATCAAGATGAAAACTTTATATTCTTAAATCGGGCCATCCCCGCTGTTTAAGACACAGCAGCCTAAGTCGGACTGTAAAACAGCTAGTTGCTCATAGCACGACAGCAGGACATCGCCTGAACCATAACAAAAGAGCAGGGTGCTAGGGTCACAAACACCTTCATGTATGTTGTTTCTATAAACCCCATGATATGTGTGCAGAGGTTTGAATTTCTATACTACCGAGATAACGATTATCATTATCATACCGGAAGAGAGGAAGTCGTCACTAAGTATTGGAAGGTGACTGGAATAGCCTCTACTTTTCTGTAGGTGGAGGTATGAATTGAGAGGGTTAGTATAATTTATAAAAACTTTAGTCTGTGTATTTATGGTATGGTGTGCGCTATAGCATTGATAGCCAACCCTGAGCGGTTGGGCCATTCACAATCCAAATAATAGTCTTATACCCTAGAATGTTTAAAGAAAGCGAAAACTAAATCCAGGAATAGTTTCAGTGAAAGCAGGTGAAAGCTGATTTTATGAATAGTGAAGATAAAAGTTTTGCATTGTAACACACAGGTGACTGAAGGCTTCTAAAATTTATGATATGTTGTTAGTAGGCAATTATTAAAACCAATTCTGGGTGGACACACTATGCATATATAAAATACAAAGTATTTGGTCAAACACAATTATTTTGAATTAGAAAGCAATCATAGGCTTAGTGTTTGGTAATATCAGTGCACTGTATCAAAGGCGAAGAAACCTGCTATTTTATAGGCATGTGGTACTTAAACACGTTTAAGACACTGCACAATCAGTATTGACTGGACGAACAACGTAACTTTATTTGTACTTGGCCAGTTTCTTTCAATCCAATCTCTTTTGTATTGCGAGGAAGAAATCGAAGATTTTCTGGGTATTTCTATTTCTGTCCCCTATTTTGAGTAATGGACAGTCTAAACTCTACGGCGGTCCGGTAAGTGCGTATATCCTGTTTCTAAAATTGAAAAAAAAAGGTTGGCGTAAATTGAAACCAGCGTTTGAAAATTCTCAAGACTGGAATAATACCGAAAGGCATTGTGGGAAAAAGGGATGCGGCCCGTAGCGATTGCGTGTTCACTTCTCCGTCTTTGCGAGCACCGAAGTACCCGACAAAAACGTTCGATTTTCTCGCTAGGTTCTATAAGTTCAGACCCAATTACGATACATATTCAAAACAAAACATAGTAACGGACCCTCTGATGCAAAAATCTCTATAGAACCCCTTCGTTTTCCGGAGATATTTGAGATTTAGTTTCATTTTGCATACATTCGCTATGACGGACTCATAACGTTAATCTCTCGCGCAGTACTAATTTAGATAATATCTTTCGCAGTCTGTGACACAGACTACACACTTTCCGGACCGCCGTATCCAAACTCCGCCCACAACTCTACCATTAATTGGAATCTAATATAGTACAAATAGGAGGGTGTGTTATTTTGCAAATTTTGACTTTTTAATGTGAGGCCCCCCTCAAAATATGGTATCCCCAATACAAATTAAGAATATAAAAGATTTTTTTTTCAAAAAAAGTTGCATAACCCCCCTGTTCATGCCCCCTTGAAAATTTTGATGACAAGGTTTCCGAATTTGACAGGTTCCATGTAGCAGACACATTATTGGCATATTGGGCAAGTACAGAAAGGCCTCTATATGAAGCAATTTACCCATGTTATTTTATTATGTCGGTTCATAGTGTTAGCACTATTCTGTATATTTAATTTTTGTTGATTAGTCAAAATATTAATTTGATTGATAACAATTAAACATATATTTGAACTTCAACATTGACATTTGGCAACTTTTATTAAAATAATTGGTTTACTATAGTTTGAGGTCCAGTATTGACAGTTTGCAAACCCTTCCTCGTCAGCTTTTAAGATGCCATCGAGTTATGAGCTAATCAAGAATCAAGATTCCTATTTTTAAGAGGACCGGTACATGAGGAAACCTGAATCCAATAAAGGGAGTGGGCGTGGAGGTGTTGAAAAAATACTCATGTTATCGGAGTGGCGTAGCACCTGCATGTGTAATAACAATGGCTCCTGTACTTCCACATAAAAGGAATATCTCTCTTTGATCCAGCCAGTAGGAATTCGTCTGTAATCGTTTTACAATAATGAATGACATTGATTGTTTTTTTCATTCAAAAGTACTGCAAAGGTCATTCTTCGATCATGTTAAAAGCATCGCGATATGTATTACAGAGTTCTCTGGTGAATGTAAACAAACCAGAAAATGTACATCGTAAATCTAAAATAAACTCAAATACAAGAATCTGTAGAATCTTAGCATGCAAACCTGTTTTAGTAAAGATACAGATACCGCTTGAATTAAACGATGGCATTGATGTTTTATCGACGTGTGCGAAACTTTATGCGGTAAACACCCTATAATTATTATATAACACATTAAATTACGTTATTTATGTTCAAATTTACACATAGAAGTAGTATATATTCTGGGGAATTCTTAATATTGTGTGCATTTTCGCGTTTTTAAAAGGTTAAATAACACAACAATTGGCCTGTTCAATGCTCATAGCTCAAACCATTGACCTTTCATATATTAACAGCTAGATCACGGGGTGTTTCCTTAAGATACCTACTTCTTTCTTTCCTACACACTTTGAATTCGGAAACCTTAACGAATAAAGCATATGGTGATGGGTGGTTTATTCCGTAAGGTTTCGTTTCCGATTTAACTCAGTGTGTAGAGAAGTTAGCCACTAGAGGATATACCCATAGATCCCTAGCTATTACACACATAGTTTTGGCTCTCACTTTGAAAGTTTCCACTATCATCACTGTTATGATCATCTGTCACCATCGTCACTTTGATTACCACCTCTCCTTTCTCTATACATCATAATCGCTGGATAATCAGCAGTATTATCATTCTTGTGAATAACAAAAATTATCATAATCAGCAGTACAGACTGTCCCAAAAAAATAACAATCACTATTTATTTTTTTTAAGCCTCATCATCAACTGGATTTTAACTGATTCTTTTTTGGCATGTTCCCGCTTTCATTGAGATTTTTAGTTGGGTGTAATTTGGGGGTCTGGTTCAGTCGGTTATGGCTAATTATTGAGACTTTGACAAACAATGTTGGGCCAGTTTCGCTATATCCTTGATATCACAAATTTGCCAGTGAAAAATCACCTTCAAGACTTCTTAATTATTGAAAATTAAATACCCTAAATTAAAAGTAGGTATAAAGTGCTGCTTCTTGTGATTAACATAATTTTAACGTTAATGTTACAATTCCTAATAAATACATTTAGCTTGGAAATTAAATTCCAACAGTCTTGTTGGCTCAGTTTTACTCCGTTTCAGCAGAAGGTAGAAAAAAACAACCGTGTTGAAAGTAAACTGAGACCTTTGAACACAAACCCTCCTTTCCTTTATTGCTCGTTGTTGAACACTACTTTCGTCATCATATTCCTCCCTGGCATCCTTGGAGCGTGGGGACTATGGGATAGGGTCAATTGTCCCTCCACATTAGGAGCGCGTTGCCCACACATTTGGTCCCTCAACAGACTTGTATACTGGTCCACATTAGTTTCAGTAGTCAATTCCCCAAATTTCCATGAATTTCAATGCATTATGGTCACCTGAGAGTGCGTCCCTCATTTCACCCATGATAATAATTTCTGGTGCTTTCACTGGAAATAATAATTGAGTAGTTCATGATATAATACATTCACTCTGATCTGTTCAATATCTTTTGTTTGAAAAGGGTTTAATCCCACAATGCTACACACTCCTGATACCTTTAGTTCTTGAACCTTCAGGGAACTGGCCCAAAGTGGTATTTTATCCTTTGTGTTCAACTGACAATTCTTCCTCTCAAGGTCCATCAAATGGATGGAATAAAAGCGAGATTTACTTAGACTTTCTAACAAATAAAAAGTCAAAATATCGGCAAAAATGCACAGTTTATATTTTTTATAATTGAGTTTGATTGTATAGTTTTTTTTATTGGGACAGTCTGTATTATCATTGCTGTGATAGCAAAGTTAGACGTTTCCAAGTTCATGATATTGTTATTAAATATTAGTACGATTACATTAAATATTACCAATGATTCATGTATAAGCACCGTTTACTGACTCTATCATTACAAACATCAGTACTTGCATTGAAGGCTTATTACACATACCATATTGTCCTTTGCTAATTACCGCAAGCCATCTGAACATATTCATCACATTTGTTGATGGGACTGAATATTCATATTCAAGTCCTTAGATACATCAGCTTCACGGTGAATTTTTGAACTTGTCGTTATAAACAAGGGTGACATTCTGGGCTACATTTTTCTTATCCCGATTATTATATTCTCATTGGCAAACATTTTTTTATAAGTTTGGATATTCATATCAGTACAAAAAGAGCTGTAGATTTGAATTGAATACTACAAGAAGAGACAGTCTTGTAACATCAATGAAATGGAAGGACTTGACAGGGAGACAGAAGAGTAAGATCAATTCAGATTGGGGTATGATACAATCAAGAATGGCTTGGGAGGAATCGACCAAGACAAGTACCTCCATTAAAATGTGTGTCAAGGACACGATTTGATATTGATATTAATTACCAGTACTATATTTGTGCAGTAACCACCAGCTCAATCCTCATCACTAACCTTCATGATGTTTTTATATTCAGAAGTTTTCATTAACTCCCGTTTGCTGTTATCA
This sequence comes from Ophioderma brevispina, assembly GCA_023653785.1. NCBI lineage: Eukaryota > Metazoa > Echinodermata > Ophiuroidea > Amphilepidida > Ophiodermatidae > Ophioderma > Ophioderma brevispina. The sequence goes on from JAMKCH010024527.1 coordinate 5,035, forward strand.
CATTGTTACAATACATTGAATATAATTTTGTTAAATACGCGGAGTTATTGCTACTGTGAATACCACTTTAAAGTGAGAAAAATCGATAGAGCCAGCTTTTTCTTTTCCTTCTTTCGACTGGAATTAACTGATGATAATGCAAAATTGAACCGGTTTATGGTTTAAATCCACCAGCGGTTGGTGGTGGACAAACATTTGACCCTAAATAAACCGCGATGACCCGGGTGTTAAGAGAAAACGTAACGTCCGTGGTTGAGTATTGATTTATTCCCTTACAATCATCAAAACATATAATTTTACAGTTATCTTTGACATACACGGTATCATTCTGTCTTATGTTTTAGTACTTATATCAGTGCAATAATAATTAACATAATAAGTTGAATTTCGCTTCCTGTACCCATATAGACATAACATTGTGAAATTCTCGATGACACGTATCCGTTTATGTATTAAAAACACATCACTATATCGATGTGGTTATAGTCTCAATATACCTTTATCACAAAAATTCTTATTCAGTGGGCGTGGTTTACATTTAAAAAAGAAATTTGATTGGTTTAGATCAACGCTCCGTCTATCCATGCGTGCAGCAATTACCCGTGGTAATCGATAGATGACACGCGTAAACGGCGCGTTTATACTTCGGTAGTACATGTTGGATTGGTGCGCCAATGCATTTAACTACGCAGCGTGCCGACCCACCCACGCGATGACATTGGTTTCTTTTGTCTGGCGGATGGCGGTCCGGTAAGTACGGTATATTCTGTGGTCTTAAATGAAAAAAAGTTGCGTAAATTGAAACCTCGTTTGAAAATTCCTCAAGACTTGAGAAACCGAAGGCAATTGTGAGGAAAAGGGATGCGGCCCGTAGCGGATTGCTTGTTCACTTTTCCGTCTTTGCGAGAACCGAGACCCGACAAAACGTTTCATTTTCTCAGAAGGGTTTCATAGGTTTCAGACCCAAATCACGATAAATTCAAACAAAACATAATAGCGGACCCTATGATGCCAAAAAATCTCCATTAAGAACCCCTTCGTTTTCGGGCGATAGTCTGAGATTTAGGTTCATTTGCACAATTCCGCTATGACGGACTTGATAACGTTAACTCTCTCCGCAGTAAGAATTTAGATTATATCTTTCGCATCTGTGACAGAGACTAACTACAACCTTTCCGGACCGCCGTAGTTTTCCTTCTTTGGATTGAAACATTTGTTTTCAAGAGGTGCAATTAATTTAAAAATGAATAAAAATATTAAGTTTTTTAATTTTGTCATATTTTAGCCACATAAATTATGTCGATAAAAAAAGCCAAAAATTATAACAAGTCTAAATAAGAAGAGAATAAAAGTGGTGAATACCGGCTGCGCCGGCACAATGTTTTTGAGAAATAAATCAATGTCATAAAAAGCAAAAATTATACCTTTCTAAATCAGAATGAGAATAAAAATAATGGTAGATACCGCCTGCCTTCATCCACCACGATAAAATATGGATGCCCATCCGTTATGACACCACTAAATGGTCAAAAACAAAAGAATATCATCCTCTATTCCACTCCCTTTGGCCATACATGAATTTACTTTCTATGCAAGTATAGTTATAACTGCTAAATTCAGGTGCTCGTTTAGTGATTCTTACTACTACAACTTCCCTATAGCGCGTAAGTAGAGAGGTTGGAACAATGAGACTTAGTTTTCCGACAACTTTACCCGAAACTTTCCGTAAGACGTCATTTGACCCTTTTGGACCAATCATAGAGGATAGATCATGTTCAACGTGAACGTTTACGTACCACGTTTCCGAAAACTAAGGGTCTCTACTAGGCGATTGGTGTACTTGTGTGAACATCAAATTCTTTTGTTGCGATCCGAGGAGGTCGACAGGGTCATATACTTGGCAATCTCCATCAGATAATGACCTGTCCATGGTCTCCGTCGGTTAACCAAAATTGCCAGTCAGCGACTTGGATTGATCTCGAGGTTGCACCCTATTTTGAGACAACTGATAGGGCTGTGATATATAAATAAACCACCTAGAGCATTATTTTCGAGCCTGTTTTCTTTGTTTTCGCGTAAAATTATTTAGCGAATGCTCGCTTACCTCAAATTTTAATTGCATGCGTGGGGCATGCATTAGACCCGATTTGAGTATGCATGCGTGCATTATTACCCGATTTGAATATGCAGGCGTGCATTTGCACCCGGTTTTTTTTTTTTTAAATATGCATGTGTGAAAATTATCAGGGGGTGCATTATAAACAAATTAGAATTTCAATAAATGCACGCCAGCTTTACCTTGCCCCTCAAGTGGAAAGCGCTCTTGAACAGTTCATTGCATGGTAATGCAATAATACCAAGGCCAGAAAGTTCATTACCCAACCTCCAGGTTATGTGCTTACGAACGGGGAAAGAATCAGTTGACACTCACTACAGAGCATATACCTAAAATAAGAAATCTTATTTCTATGGTGTTAAAAAAACAATAAAACTTGAACCGGCAGTAGGTCTACATGCCTATTTTAAAAATTGCGGTGTTAATGACCCCGATTTGACCTATACAAATGATGCCATCCATTAAGAAACTCAATGAATAATTATCGGCATGTAAATCGACTGCGCTTATTCATCCACTCAGATTGGCGAAGTAGTAAAGTAAGAGTATGGACTTAATGCCGTAATCGCTACGCTTCAATTGTAATCATAGCAATTCTGTTAAAAGCCTAACCTATTATGAGCTGGTAACTCACGAAGTTTCAATCAAAATACTACATTGTATAACTTTCACACCTTCTCTCCCATTGCTAATTGTGCTTTATGCAAGTCAACCAAGTGTTGTGGAAAGTTCGTAGACTAAGATATTATTTCTAGTTATAAATTTTTAAAGGTTATCCAAATATCTCAGAAAAAGAGTTATTAATAATGTATTATGTTGTGGTGTATAAAAATAATGCTCATGTGGATGGGGTTTGAGAATAAGGCATTAGAGGAATTAAAAATATAAGTAATATATGGATAAGCGGTGGCCACGCTAATGCATATGTTAATTTATTAATGCCCTCCAAGCCATGAAATTATATCCCCGGAATCTACTATAATGCCTTATCCTATACATCCATGGTTCGATCAAACATGGAAGTATGAAAGTTAGCATGGTGTGACGCGCAACACCCAGTCACTATCCAAACTAGATGAACAATCAAGTAACCCTGCCATTTCCATCATTGGTATACCTGAGAGTGAGCTCGCCCTCATCACATCCAAACAACTTGGTCCATCGCAGGGCAGTTGGGAATCTCACCCTTTTCCACCGCATGTTTTATGGGCAAACACAAGATCTCTCAAGCCAGCTGCTACCTGATCTGTTCTTTCAGTTGATCCTCGCTTTGGCACTCAGTCAGGTCTGGGACATAGCTGTGGAAGTCCCAAGGTCCAACTTGGCCTCCCACAGAGAAGATAATTTCTCACATTTTCTGTAGGCTTATGGGATCACCTTCTGCCTAATGTGGCATCAAAACCAGGACTTGCAGAGTTTCAAAAGGGAGGTTAATCGTATCTGGCCCATCTCAGCGTTACTACTAGATAACTGATGTTAATGCCCTAGAATTAGCCTTTAAATAAATAAAACAGATTTCAACATTCCATGTTCCAAATAGACGCCTTGTGTATAGCATCTAACCTCCTACAGTGAAGGAACTCGTGGAACGTTGATGAAACGATGCCATTTAAACGGCATTTTGCCCAGGCCCTACAGTGAAGGAACTCGTGAACGTGAAACGATGCATTTTACAAAGTCATTTTGCACAAGAATGTGAGTGACTAAATACCGACTTGATAAAACATACCAATCCCCTACGAAAGTAAACAACCGCTCTTAACCGCGACTGTCGATTCCCTTCTTTGTCACTTCCAATCATTAAATCAAGCTAACCTTATCAGCCCTTAGATTCTCGTAAATGTAATTGAATAAACATACACATTATGCTCACATTCAGTCAATTTTTGTTTTCTTACATGTTGTAAGGCGTTACGTAAACTCTATCCCGCTTTCAAAAGTACGATTTTTCGTATAAATTCCACTGATTAATAGCAAACGATTATTGTAAACTGATAGATGCAAATCTGGCAAATATATAGCATATTTTCGAATCTTTGAAGTGCCAAATTCCACGACAATTTAGTCCTCTAACTACTTAATAAATCTCATAACTTCAACTTTCACCGTAAAAAAAACACAACAAAATAATGACAACCTAAAGGTAAATAATAGGCAACTCATTACTCGAAAACAACGGTGAGAATCACATAACAATATCCTTGGTTTTCATACTCCATAAAAGTATATGCTGAAACAAACACACAAAACGAACAAACAAACTAAACGAAACAACCAACAACCAAAATATGATGATATGTGCGATCAGGTTTTAAGGAGAAAAAAGGAACAATAGTATATTATAACCGTTTAGCTTTTCTGAGCAGGTAATAATATGGAATTTGATAGCGGAATTCAGTGGCAAAACGAAGGCCACTGACCATGCGTAGCCAGAAGGGGGCAACGTAATTGTCTTGGTTTGTACCAGCAGACCAATGAGAACAATTGGTGACCAGCAAATTGTAATTTGTGGGCCACTATGGCATTTACTTTTGACGTGAGTGTCTTTGTTCTTTAATATCACGGGTACGTCCAGATAGTTTCGATGATCTTTTAACAGCCCTGACTATCTCAATATACAACAACTATTACTAAGAACACATATACAGTTTACACCAAGAATAACGGCTACTGATAAATATACCGGAACAAGGTCTTATACTCAGATAATAAAAGTTTCTTATATAGGACAAAATGTCGTCCCACTGTTAAATTCTAATCTAACTTGTTGCTTAATTTTCTTTCGGTTGTGTATCTTCTACGTACAGCCACGTGAGACCAATACAACACATTCTGAGTTATCATAAAACTTTAAAATTTGTTCCAGATAAGACCGATGACGCCATACCTAATGCTAACGGCTGTTACCCAAAGCAGTCCATCTGTGATTTTTACCGACCGTTTGCCAAGTTTTTGGTATGTATGGGAATCTTACGTTTAATGAGTTGTCAATAGTGATTAATGTGACAAAGAAACTGACGCTTCAACTGAGTTTTATAGAATTGCTCCCGTAATTCTGCATGTAATACTTTGACGCCAAGTTTCAGAATGCATAGGGAAATTTTCACCATAATATAGGTCCTAGATGCAATTGTTAACAAGTAAATACCCATAAGCATCTCAGACATGGCAAGATTGCTAAGACGTGAGTCCTGTATTTTTAACTCTTTGAGAACTAGTCTTTCTCAAACCCAAAACAAATATATTTCACCAGTGCATTTAAGCCATGAGCCACATCACGACCGCCAAAGTCCGTCTGATATAATCTCACATGTAAGATTATGGTGACCTTTGATTTCTACGCACTACAATTCCACACTAACAGGTACATACATCGCATATTCGTGTTGACTAACAATCAATTCAAAACTAATAGAACGACCCGAACGAGAAGCATGAGTTTATTTTTGTCAAGAATTATTCCTCAGTTTATAGAGTTTAACCACATCACTGTTAATGCTAGGAATGTTCTCCAACTTGTTGGCAGACATATCAATGAGAAATCCTGCTATTTCCATAAACAATTCGTAATCGACCTATTAAGAATAATTATTATTAGAAAGAGAACATTCAATTTTACAAGATCCCAAAAATATTCCTGTACCTAAAATGCTCAAGCGTTTAGATTCTAATCTAGGAATTTCCAAATTTCTTAATCCATTAAACAAGTCGTCCGGTAATTTAACCAATCTATTAATTTTGCAGCGCGAGAATCGCAAGTCTTCAAACCATAACAATGCATATTTCAAGTGGCTAAAATTGTCTTCAAGATGTTAATCTGCAGATTTTCTAGACCTTTAAACAATCTCCGTGTAATGAATTTAATTTTTGTCCGTTTAAGATGCAGGTATGTTTCACTTCACCAAACCTTGAACCGCTTGTATTTAATCCAGAAAATTTGATTGTAATGTTGAGACAGCCATTTTTTATTTTGCTAATCCCCAAAACAGTTCAAGGTGGTACGGATATCAATTTATTGTAATGTCGCCCTAGAGCGTATAAATTATTTAAACCTTGAAACAACAGGACTCAATAAAATACGATCATTTTGATACACTGCAGGTATCTAGCCGTTTTCAGAGTTTCAAAAATGGTAGCATTGAGAAATTTCAATGCGTGTTATATAGAAGGATTTGTCTTAGGTTTTCTAATCCCTAAATTCCATTGGCAAAACCTTCAAATTCCATACTACTCAAAGATAGATGTGTCCATACACCGCAACCCCCCAAACAGCCATTCGGTAAGGTATCTAATTTGATTGTTTTGAATAAAGAGATGCGTCCTTTTAAATTTTGGAATATTTAAAAATTCAATGTTGTCAACTTATTGTATCAAATCTTAAGACTTTTAGGCGCTTCAAACCATGAAGTATACCGCATCAAGATGTGGCCTAATTTATTTTCTGAAATGAAGAGAGCTTAAATTGTCTAATCCTTCGAATATTTTCAGTGGCAATAGACGCAACATATTTCTATTCAAGGAACATCCGCTTTGCGTAGCTGCTCATATGCTTGAACATATTCAAATTAAGTGAGACTAATTGGTTTCATGTAGGAAAATTGTGTTAAGAGTTTGATAACCCCAAAACAACTCAGCTGGCAAGCTCTTAATTTATTGTTACTAAGACGAAGAACAGTCAGTTGGGCTAACTTTGGAATAACTCATTGTGTTGGGATTTGGGGGGGCTGTCCAGCAGCATCAATTGTTGTGTTATGGAGGTTAAACTATTCAGACTTAGCCACTCTGAAAAAGCCCCCTGGTAACTTTTTCAATCTGTTATGATAAACTAAGTGCGACCAATCCTTCCAAACCATGGAAACCACTACTGTTCACTATGACCAAAAAGTTACCACACAAATCAGTTGCTTCAGATTTTTTAATTCGTTAAACATTTGCATTGGCACTACACTCAACCTATGTCCTTAGAGCAACTCTACAAGGCTCTCCAAACCGTGGAAAACAGGTGGCGGATCATTGGTTTGCACGAAGTCTCAATATCTTAAATTTTGTAACCAAAAATAAATCCACTGGCAAGTTCTTAATTTTTTGTAATCGAGATCAAGAAGAGTAGTTCCGCTATATCTCTGTACAGTTAATGTCAAGCGACACTAAACTGGTTGCTATTTAGAGACAACTCTTTCAACTCAGCAACACACAAACGAAAACAAGTCGTTCTGGTAAAGTTTTTCGAGTTTGGTTTTTATCAAGACGACGTCGATCATCGTTCTAACCATCGAAAATACTACCATTTACTAGAAAGATTAAACGAGAACTTAGTTCGAAGTTTAATCCTTTTTTATGAATAATGGTGATAGAGACGTAAACTGAGATACCCGAGTGCGCATGCGTAGATCATTTTTAAAAACAGATGTGAGGCCAGAGAATGACCTCATTCCTGATAGCAATTAAGATTAATAAACGAGAGACATTACCTGAATGTAGAATTTGATCTTGCCATGGGCAGGGTGAGGAGGGCAGTTTACATCTCACTCACCATTATTCATAAACAAAGGATCAAACTTCGAACAGGTAAGTTCTCGTTTTCAATCTTTCTATTTATTTCATAATACGTTCGCTGTAAACTGAGATCTTTAAAGCCTCTCTGGGCTCATATCATAATGTTCACCACACAATTTTTTTTTTCTCATTCTTTTATATAACTCTTTTCAGCATACACCAAATTGTGTTTCAATTTAACATGAGCAGACTCATTTTAACTATTATAATCATGATCAGATGTGTTTGTGTTCAGCTTTAACACTAAATAGCGCTGAGAAACCAATGTTCTTTTAAATGGTAACTTTTTGTACCTATATGTTGTTCTTTTGGTGACAGTTGCATTTTTATAATGGCTTGCAAAATCTTCTCAAAGTTTAAAACCATTTCAACAATTTTTGCTCAAGTGGAATTTGCCACTTGGAACAATAAAAAAGAATTAACTTTCAAGATGTGGACATGTACAGTGTATCTTGAGTGCTCCACCCAAACACAAAAGTGTCCTGATGTCTGTGCAATTTTTCACACAAATATAGTTAAAACTCAACTGTTTTTTTCTTTCCCCATGGGAATTTTTTAAAAAGTTAAACATGACTCCTGCAGATTTATCATCTTTTGATCTCTTTTGAACTAACTTTCAAGTTTTAACATTTTCTAACACACTCATAAAGTTCAAATTCAACTTCTGCAATTTTTCTTATTATTCCATTAGAGTCCCACATGGTAATGTAGCTCTCATGTATGTTTGCATTAACTCTTAACTGATGTCCTTTTTCAAATAGGTGATAATTGTATGAGTCTCTGTATGAGTCTGTACGAGTCTCTGTATGAGTCTGTATGAGTCTATTTTTGTAAAACTGCGGTTGCAAATTTGTTTTGCGGCTGAATTGGCTTCTTGTAAAACTGTGAATGTTTTTTCTCTCGCCCACCCCGCATCAAAATATCTGAAATGGGTGATTTTGTTAGAACAGCAGATGACGATGCCGGACGTGTAGAATGGGCTTTGAATACCCTAGTATCTAGACCTCTGCGTCCAACAAGAACGCCCCAGCGTGATATGTGTCCTTTGTACACTGCTGCATGGGGTTTTTTCTGAATCTTATGAATAAGTTTGCTTAGTAGTTCCTCGGAAGTTTTGGTACAACCAGAAGTGTAATGTTTAACACCCTGCATTACACAGCGTCGCCTATCTGGCGGGATAGCTTGCAGATCAGAAGTGGAAGCCAGTATTACCTGGCTTGCTTTGGCTTTAACTAAGTCTGCAACAAACACAAACATTGCATTGGTCGTTAACTTCATATTATCTATTCTAAGTAAGTGGAGCGTCTGATTTCTCTGAGCAGACACAGTCGGGTGCGAATACTCATACACAGTTTCAATTGTTAATCTCTAAGTTTCAGAGAAGTTTGGGGGAACCAACTTCGAAGATAATTAAGGACTAACCGCACATCCCATATTTCTTTTATAGCTATGCGCTGGTGGGTGCAAAACAAATACCCTTTTTAAACAAATCTAAACTTCTTAGCGGGTGGTACCCACGTGTGTCCCTGTTCAAAACAAGGAGGGAAGACAGGGCACAACGGGCAGGTAATTTCCTGGCACTTTTCACTATTAGTATGTTCTAAATTGAAGTCAAAAAACTTAAAACTGTTGGAACATGAGCTGGAATGGCGTAAACTTATTATCTGTGCAGAACTGCATCCACTTCTTGATATACACTGCATACTGCTTGTCTTGTGGAAATTCGCCAAGAACTTAAGATAATTCCTGTTTGTTTGAACCGTCCTAGCTGCCGTCTTCTGGAGGATTCCCTGATATCTGCAAACAAGCAAATCCAGGAATTCTTTAGTGGGTGAGGAATTTTCCGATATCGGGCAAAAGATAACAAATTATCACCCGCACATGTCAAGCACTACCCGTAGCATGTTTTCATTTTGGGGGTACCATATTGAGTGGGCCAGTTTGGCACTACTAAAATTCCCCTCTGCTTCCCCGATGAGATCTTTTGCAAACACGCCCTATCAGGCAAATGGTTGGAATGCATAGCAAAAGTTCTTGACCAATCTATTGTAAATGCACAACAGCGTCAGCATCTGGATCAGGTTTCCAGGATACATAACATGGTAATTGTGCATTGAGCCTGGATGCAATAATCTTATTTTTGGCATACCAAGGCTTTTGTGATTTGCCTAATAATTTTTTATTCAGCATCCATTCTGTTTCGTCTTTAAAATCCGTGATTGTCTGTCTGCCAGAACATTTAAAAGCCCGGCAAATGTGCATCGTTACCCGAATATTTCTGGAAATGCACATTCCCAAAAGCCTTTGCCAAGGAATTGCATTTTTGTGACTTGGTACCCACCCATATTCTGATATAAGCAACTGCAGTTTTATTATCCAACCTGAGCGTACGTGAATATTCTCTGATCTTTTGCGTAGGATTTGATAGCAAAAATGCGTCAAGCACTCAAGATCATTTATCCCATTGCATCTGCATTTGAGAGTTCACTTTCATTCCATCTACCCCCGTGTGAGTGATTCTATTGGTTGCCCCACAACCACTTGGATGCATCGCGATTCGAATTATGTTCCTGGGTTGCCTCTGACAATTTGTTTTTTTTGGCTTTTGTACATTATTATCCACCATACATGTCTAGTTTGCCCTTCTCAGAAATCAACTGTAGGCCTATCCCATAATGACTGTATTTATTTCAATGCTTCAGTTTTGTCTTTTTTCAAGACCTCTATAATATTGTGCATATTCAACAGCTGGGAATGCTGCTACAATTTTCCCTATCACAACTGCACATTTCTTATCAGGGGTCTTTACTGCTAATAGTTTGAGCATCCTGTGAAACATTTCTTGTTTTTTTCTCATCGGTCAAAGAACTGTTCATATTTTCTGTGTTGATACAACGCCAGAAATGTTGATTTCTTTTCTTGGTTCAATACTGATTCTCAGGAATGCACTATGACCCTAAATTTTCCAGTACCTTGCAGTATCTTTACCGTAGATTTTTGTCTTTTCTTTTGTAGAATTTATAGCCAATCAATTCATCGATATATGCCATAACCATATGACCTTTACCTCTTAAGAAAGACAAGGGGTTTAAGAATTAGTTTTTACCAACCTGGGCCCAGAACTTCGGCCATTTGTAATGCACTAAACTTGTAGCAGCATGCCTTTCTAAGAATTTCAAGTACTTAGATCAGATTCCTATTGGAACAGACTAATAGCATCTTTGAGATCGCTGACCATATAGTCACAGGGGACAGTAATGTTATTGCATTAGCACACGTATCAATTTTAAACTGTTTAAATTCAACATATTTCATTTAGGCTCGATAGGTCAAGAATAACTCTAAAGCTTCCATCTTTCTTCGGCCTAGCGAAGATTGTTAGACACATTTGCCCTTTCCTCGGTATGTGAGAAACAATCACTCTTTTTGATAGTAATTTATTTATTTTCTATGTCTACTGCCTGCATTTCATTATAGTTAAGTCGTTATATGTACATAGGTATATTCTGTGGTGACTGAGAAGGTAACCCACTGCCTAGTATTTAGAATCATATTATAGCCTGTGATGGCATTCAAAATAAAGGTCGAGGTATACTTCCTCCCCTCATGGCTATATGATTTCAGTCGCCTCCAATGACAGAATGCTTGATTGATTATTCAGATTAAGATATTTGATTTGACTTACCTACCTCCTCTGGGGGAGGACAATCGTCACGCTGTGAAGTTTCTACTTCTCTTGGCCTTGAGTCTGAGACTTGTTTTGGCGTTTGGGCACATGTACTCTGCTCGTCTCTGCTTGGAGCGGGCGTACATGCCTCTGCGGCGAAATAGGCTTGTTTCTCCGCGGTTGGGATTCATCCCTAAAAAAGGGGGATTCGGCCTTTGCGTTGTGGCATTCTGGCAAGTCTGGATGAGTATGACCATACGGTGGAATCTTATGCCTCCCAACCCTAAGGTTGAACTTTTTCACCTTAAGCAGTCCAGCTGACGCTTTGTGTTCTTCATCCAGTTCCTTGACATTTTGGCCAAGATCTCCGAACGGGGAATGGAAGAGGAGGGTTAGGGTGTGGGGTGGTGGGGTGTTGAAGAGGAGGGGGGGGTGGTGAAGTAGAAGAGGGGGGGGGGAGGGGAATGAAGGAGGAGAAGGAGGAAGGAGGGGAGGGATGGAGGTGGATGGAGTGTGGAGGGGGGGGAAGGGGGGTGGGAGGGAAAGGGTGTGAGAAAAGGTAGGGACGGGACGAGGAGGTGAAAACATGGGTGGGTGGGGAGAGTGAGGAAGGGTGGAGAGGGAGTGGAGGAGTGAGATTAGGAGTGAGTAAGGTGGGGTGGAGTAGGGGGATGTGTTTGGGGGATAGGGGGTGAGAGTGGGGGTGGGGGGGAGGAGGGGGGGTAGGCAAGGAGAGAGATGTGGGGGGAGGGAAGAGGGGAGGGATGATAGGGGTAAGTTTGGGTGGGAGAGGTGGGTGGTGTAAGAAGGTCTGGGGGTAGGGTATGTGAGGGAGGGGGGGAGGGGGGAAGGAAAGGGGGAGGAGAGAGGGGAAAGGGGAAAGGGGATGAGAAGGGGCAAGGATGCTCGTAGGCAAGGATTGGATAATGGATGAGGGCAGATACTCTGTTGGTCTTTCTGCTGGGCGACACCAGTGAGAATATTTTGAGTTTATCTCCGGTTTGAGAAGCTCCTTCCTTAGACACAGTAAGCTTCAAAATTGGCATTTGCCAGTAATGCCAAAGCGTTTTGAGTAGCACTGTTCACGGGGTTATCCGCCGCCTTGGCTGTCTGGCACCAATGCTGTATCCCCTTAATGAGGGGGCGCTGGACACGCTGAACTTTCAAGTCGTGAGAGCGGACTTAGAGGAAATGCTTTCCCAAATGGTGGGGTTTACCTTTGACGCACAATCAATGCTCATTCCTTGCTTGGGCATGGGTATTCTTGTAAGTCTCTGCTAGTGTTCCTTCTGCGTATATTGTAGCAGAAGGTAGTTCAAGCTAATAGCCATATAGTCTCGTCAATGGGTGAACCCGTCGTAGTGCAGCAAACTTTCAAGCAAATCCCATTATGCTTCAACTTACAGGCTGTACCGGTGCTCTATCATTTGCGTTAGTGCCCTTATCGGCAGGATTACCACAAGTCAGCTGCTACAGCAGCGCCAGCGTCGCTAGTTTCCGAGATTAGAATACTTTGCATCATTTAGTTGCATTAGTGGATCCTCTCAAAATAATCGTCCTCATCGGCGAATTCACCACCCATCGCTTGCATCACAAGGTTCTGAAAACGGCGATTTGCCCGATTGAGCTTCAGAATCCCTTCCATACGATTCATTTTGCCTCCAAACCGTCCATTCGCCCGGTAGTCACGCTACCCGCTAGATTCCTGGTTATGCCCCGGTACCTTTGATTACCGTGTGCGGGGTCTCTCTTTTGCCCAGTGATCAGAGTTTTCGTCCGAAATTTTTCGGGCCGTATTCGCCAGGCTTGCCTTGCTTCCGGTACGTGCCTTGTGGATTTCCACGTGCTTCGAGTCGGTTTCCGATCTCGCGTCCTTTTTGGTCTTTTTACCATTCTCGGGTGTTTCCCCCAATCATGTTAGGTTCAGAACCTTCTTTTGTCGCTCTGCCATCCTATTTTAGGACGTACAACCCAATTTGTTGTGTGAAATTCGGAAAATCGTCCGATTTTTCAGAGGAAAATTCAAGCATTTTCTGCTTTGCCACACGCATCGATATGACTACCTGCCCTGGCACTCGGTATCCTCAGTTTACAGCGACCGTGATGAATAAAATACGTCCAGTTATTACCAGCAAGATACAAGCGTTCAGACTTCTTAATTCCTTCATATTCAATTCGTACGTACTTGTTAAAACGACGCCACACACCCAGCTTATATCCTACCAAACAGACGCGCACCCCAGACCAGCACCTATACCAAACACAGACTTGCACAGATACAGGCTGTTGGGCCCCACTTTTAATTGAGGGCGCTAAACCAAGTTGTAGTACGCGGTTGGGTACGAGGTGAAAACTGAGGCGCTAAACATCTGCAATGCGAAGGGTATAAAAGAAAAAAAAAAAAAAAAAAAAAAAAAAAACCGACCCCCCCCGCAGCGCCTCTTCCGCGGGTGCCCGTTGTTCGTTTGTTGCATTTGCGTTGTGTCCATGTCCCGGTCGTATTGTGCGCCGGGTTTTTCGTGTTCCTCCTGCGTTTGGTCTCTCTTTGTCCTTTCGGCTGCCGGGTCTTCTGTTGGGCTATTTTGTGTCGACTGTGATTTTGTTTGGAGAGATAGCTATATGTTGTAGTGTATTTTAAGTTTGGGTGTGAAGGGTATCTTTTGCATAGATTCGTGTGTTTTTTAGAGTGATGTGTGTAAGATATATTTGCGTGAAGGGTATTGTTTTTGGGGTCTGTTGGTGTTAGAATCGTTTGATATGTGGTGGATTATTGTTGAATAGGTGTCCTCTGGTTAGGTGAGTTGCGGGTCGGCGCGGTCAAAGGGCCGCGGTCGAAGATGCCGGTTTTGCTATTTATCGCGGTCACGGTGGTTGTTGTCTGTTTATTTTTTTTTTTGTGGAGGGATAGGTGATTGTGTAATGTTAGGCGGGTTTGCGGTCGGCGCGGTCATAGTGCCCGTGGAAGATGAGGGTTTTGTTGTGGGCGTGGACAAAGTGTTTTTGTTTAGTTTTGGGGTGT
>JAMKCH010024528.1:0-18624 GCA_023653785.1 Ophioderma brevispina
ACACCTAAGGGGATTTAAATTAGGCTATTTTCAAGTAGGGGGGGTTTGCTTCATCACTAAGTGACTGTTAAAGGAGAACCTGTATCAAGAATAACTTACATAATATAAGCTTATTAAAAACAATTATGAAAACATATGGAGGGTTTCAGGAAAATGGAATTATACTAACCAGAAAACGAATTAAAAGCATTTTGTCTGACCATGCGCTATTTGAAATTCGAGCTAACGGGATATGGGATGTGTATTTGTGTTAGGCGATACGACGGCACAGTAGCGTATAATCTTCATTTGAAGCTTTCATAATGTGTATATCCTAGGGCATGTTGACCTAAAACTGGCCGGGCGTATCGTTTGATATAACAGTTATACACTAGCGGATTTTAAATGCACATGGTCAGGTCAGACTAGATGGTTTTAACATTTGTAGGGTTATATAATTCTGTTTTTTATGAAACCACTCGATTGTGGTCAGTATTATTTTATAGTTAGTTGTTAATCGTATTTGTGGTATGGGTTCTCCTTTAACAACACTGACAAATAAAACAACATTCTATTTAGAACCCATAGAAAAAATGCAGACTTACTCCTCGCTAGCAAGAGGTGTGAAAGTAGGGCAAAGTCTACCAGTGTTTCTGTATTCAGTGCTCTGTCATGAAATCCATTGCCAACACCAAAACCATGCAATGTGAAAAATAAGACAAAAATACGCTTACTTCCTTCAGATATAACCAAAAGACTGCCCTGATTTTAAAGTTTGAATGTTATCGAGTGAGGAAGAAATTAAAAGCACAGGAATTTAGTAGTTTAAAGTATTTTTTTAAATGGTGTTTAACCACAAGAAAACACATCCAGAGTTGATTCTCACAGCATTCACCTTGTTTGACCGGTCTGTCCCTGTGGTTTTAATATCAATGAGTACAGTCTATGATATTCAGGTAATAGGGACACATTCGTTGATTAAAGTTATGGCAAACTTAAAGTTGTCTTTACAAATTAACTGGACGTCTTAAGCCTCTTATTCAACAGGGCGGAATCAGAGATTTCGAAATGCAATTTGTGTGAAATTAAAAATAGGACAACTGGAGAATGAAGATAATTAACCTAAATCTTAATTCCAAAGTGTAGTATACAGTGCCATTAGGATACCGTGTATAACAAACCCTTTCCGGATACGGAATTTTATAACAAAGATTGTGACTTTTCTATATGAAGAACTTCGATTTGAACACGTGATTGTTATATGGACAGGCATATGTAATGTAAAAAACATGATTGTTTGAAAATTGAGTGCGCACTCATTCAAGAAATCTCTGAGGTCGCCTTTAATGTCCCTATCTGCTTTTGGGTAGTTTATTTTTAGTGTTGAAATATTTATATCTATTCTTCCAAGGCATAGACATAATTTGCAAGCAAATTGAAGGAAATGTCATATTTCTGAAAATGTTGCCAAGTGCTGCTCTAATCAGTGACATCATTGGTGTTATGCAGTGGTCACATCATCAAATCAGGAACATTGATTCAAAGTGTGGTGTACACATGAATGTGTGTTAAAAGCTGGTGCAACAAAATTCATGCAGAACATGCGGTTGAATGCATTGACGTCACCGACTCAAAGAGGGTAAATGGACCAGTCAATCAGAGGTCAGGCCAACATGGCGTTACAAATTTCTTGTACACGAAGAAGACAATACAATCGCTGTGACCTCAATAGTTGTCGAAAACGCTCGGGAAAATGTCTGATTTGGTCCAAACTACCTGAATTCATTATAAAATCAGGTATTATTGTTGCGGAATGTCAACTGATCTTAATTGGTCTAATATGCCGTGAAAGATGTTTGGGGGTTAAAAACGACAAATTAAAGCGACAAAATTTTAGTTTGAAAAAGCGTGGTCTCTGAAGTTATAGAAATCCACCAAATTTTAAAGGCATCCCAAATCATTAATGAATTTGGTGCTACAAAAAAGTATGTGTAGTGTTAATCATCTTTTAAGAACGAGAAGACCACGGAACATGTATAACGTACTTAAATTACTGGCAGTGGATGAATTCTCAAATGCTATAAACGTGGGATGGTCCAGCGATTTTAACTGCACAGAAGTGTGAGCTACGGTGTGAAGGGAATGTGGCACAATATAAAATGGCAAGGTCGTTTGCCTATTGATTGTGAAAGCCCATGTAAATGACCGGCCAAAAATTTTTTAGTGTGAAAAATAGTACTTGGGTGACTGCCGACTAACAGTGGACATACCAAAAATGTTTAATGCCTGCCTCGAGTCTAGGCAGCTGGTTTCTCTTCTGTGGCACTATTATAGTGAAAGTATGGAAGAATGGGACTACTAAAAAAATATTACAATGCGTTAGGGGAATGACCTTTCACCCCCCAATAACATAATAACCACTTTGAAAGGCTAAGAAATTTGAAACAGCTAGAAATTTAATTTGTTACCTGAAAATGATGGATGCATTTCTTCATTACGTTCCCCACAGCCAAGGTTGGTACATGATGCCTCCATAACTTTCACCAAAATGTAGAAGACATTTTTCTTTCGGTTAGGCAAATTAGCGAAGAAACTTGTAGGGCCTTGTAGTTGTCAGTGGCTACCTGCACAAATGCACTCAAGTCTCATTTAGCTTCTTTTGTGTGTGTGGGGTTTGGTATATGAACAGTAATGTCATCATTTATCAGGCTATAAGATCATTTATATGACATTATTACATAGTGTGCTGATCATGTTATGCACTTAAAGATTAGCCGCGATTTGATAATCGCAAACGTATTCAAAAAAAATTATAAAATTCATATTTTTGCATTTTGTTACTGGCATAGATATGAAAACGTAACCTGGCAAGTGGTTGGCTTTGAAATCTGTGTATTAAAGACAATTAAGTCAGTACTTTTTATATGATCTTTAATTTCTATACGTGCATATCAAAATTACGGACTTGCGATCAAAAAAGCCTTTTTCGGTGAATATCCAGATTTTAAGCGTTGATTATTGTGCACCATGTCCAATACAGTTTGACCTAACACAAAAATTATTGATCTTTGTTTATTATGTGCTAGTGTAAACCACAATCAGCTGTTTATTGTAGATTTTGAGACCTCATCACTGTATGTCTATTTGCGGGACACTTAATTTTTTTCACTATTTGGTGGTTTCTACATTAAAGCAGTTATATGGAATTGTACACACTTATCCCTGATTTATAAGTTAAAACAAATGCATTTCCACATTTTTCGATTCTCTCGGAATATCGCTGCTAATCCCTTTAAGTGAACTATGGTTATGCACTTTACATGGCTAGTATAAATGAGAAAAGAAATATTTCATGCATAAATCAAAACAAGAATGAGAATAAAATGATAGAGTGTGTTGCTACCATGTTATATTAGATGGGCAGTCTAACATTTCTATCATAATTTTTGAAAAATAACCTCAAATTTGCTTGCTTTGGATGACCTCTGACCCCTTATTCTGAATATGGATATTGCTTTTCAAATCAAGAAGGTTCGTTTGCTGTTTTAAAATTAAAAAAATGAGTATGACGGGGATTGGCTGATTATACATTGCAGGTGAATCACGAAATACACATTATTACATTATACCATTTGCACCACTGGGATCATGTGTTTATACCGTTGATGAAATAAGGCACATGTATGGAGTAGGGTTGAAGGGTACAATACACTTATGCCATCAAGTTTTCTGCTGTTGCCTTGAGACTAGTTGTTGACTTGCAGGTGGGCTATGATGAATGGCAAAATTAACAAAATGAAAGTTGCCCCCTTTTCATAAGATCGTAGATTTACTATACATCAGTTAGCAAAATTTGCTTGTACCTTGCCAGAGACCAATAGAAGATGCCCAATTATACATTTATGTGTTGATGCTAACATTTTTGTTGTAATTATTTCTTAAACCCATACCTGTTCATCACCGTAGTGTAATTATTGTCTTCTGAATAGGAATATCCCACCCACATGATGGGGGATTTCTAGACAATAACACATTGGCAACTAAGTTCCAACTGTATGGGTTTACATTGTTTTCCCAGAATGTCACAATTAGTTGACCTAGGTGTAATCTCAAAAAATAAGAGCATCAATAAACAAATAAAAATGTTGACATTTAATATAGCACTTTCACAATGTATCAATCGCTTTACATTTATTTCAAGCTGCACTAGAATGTCAGCTGCATTAAAAATGCCCAAGGCATAATAATACCTTCTTTGGGCAGTGCTCAATGGAAAGTATTCATAACCGATCCCACTTACACCTGGGTGGAGAGAGAGGCAAGCAGGGTAAAGTGCCTTGCCCAGTGCACAACAAATTGGCCTCAGCGGGACTCGAACCCAGGACCTTTTGGGTCATGAGTCAGTCGTTGTATCCACGGACCAATGGCACAGAAACTCAGCAACTTGTAATTTTTTCATCTATGGGCAACTTTACTATAAACTCGCTGCTCCAGAATCATTCTGAGCAACTGCAGCAATCCCATCATGTTTTGGGAAAGATAATATAAGCAATAATATAAGACCCTATGGGTTGTCCAGTACTGGTACTAGAATATCCTTCAAATGTTCATCGTAGACACAGTTTACAATTGATACTTTATGTATTATTTTCTAATATAGTATTATTCTTTTTTTTTTCCTGGGGGGGTTTTCAAGTACGATATGTTATGAGCTGAATAATTGAATCTTGAATCATTATGAGCTTTTTTCCAACAATGACCTCAAATGACATCGGTGACTTTTGGATCTCTCATTGTGCACCACCAACATATAAGGATCATTTGGAGACTTTGCCACTTAGTCTGTTAGAATTCATTAGGGTCATGTGTGTCAGGGGGTCAAAAAATGCCCACACACATAGAAAGTACAACGGTGTAACTTCCATGTTTTTAAGAGACCATGAGGACATTCCAAAAAAAAGGCCCCCGATTTTTTTCACCATTATTTTTTCTCAAATTGAGGATGTTCATAATGAATTACATCACAAAGTGAACAAGATTATACATCGCCCTTTTATGTAATTAAGATCAGTAAGATTATAATTTAAAATTTTTGTCAAGCACAACAGAAAAATCAAAGCATGCTTTTCAGGGGGAAAAATTAGGATAGAGGGCAGTTCACAAACATAGTTTTTTTTGTTTTCTTTTTTAAATGTTGTCAATAAACCTTCAAAACATTCTCGTTAGGTGTTTATACAAACCAATCAAGTGCCAAGTTAGTTACGCTTAAAACCTAAAGTTTTAAATCCGGTTTTGTCCCACTAACAGGGGTGGCTGATGGACCTCACACTCAGCAATACTGCTGTGTGAGGATTTATTGAGCAAAAGATCCATTGACCGATTTGCCCATACTGACGCCAATCCACAGTTTTGGCAGTGGGCTAGTCTTTGGGCAACCATGCCCACATGCAAGGCAGTGTGCGGTGCCCCCATTAGCTCTCCAGAGTGATGCCCTTGTAGTTGAGATATCCTTTTCAATTCACAAGGGTAAGCAGTGCCCTTCCTCATCAAATTTCCTAGAAACCTTGATGGGGGGGTGATGGTTTAAGCCGATGCAACTTGGGCCCGGGGGGCCACGGTAGGACTGGTTACCAGTGCAGGCTCTCAAAGGCAAAAACTACCTGCACCTAACTGAGAGAATATTGTATCCTCAAAATTCATCTCCTGTTTCAAAGTAAATAATGCCTACAATTGAAAACAGAAACATGACAAAAAAGGTAGAATTTACTATCTTTACATCATGATACATGTACCTAAAATCACACACTATTAGTCAAATTTTCTAATAAATTCCCTCATATTTGGCAAGACATCCTCCTTCATGCCATGCAAATTATGCAATGTAAGTGTGTGGAAAATGCGATGAAAACATCTATGACTCAATGCCACAGCAACAGTTTAAATTGTATTGTGCTGCTGATGGTTGGAGTCAGAGATGCGTTGTATCCATGCAGGAAGTATGAATGGACCTTAAGAAAACAGAAAACACAGTAATTTTACAAATCAGGGAATTTCTTTAAAATCAGTAAATTTCTTGCCATTAAATGTATATCATCTTCTGGAAAATAGGGTCTAAGCAAAACTTAACATAATCACCAAATATACAAAAAAAAAAAAAAGGGGGGGGGGGGGGGGGGAAAAGGGCAAACTGTAGATGAGGTGCTATGATACAACACGGAATGGTCCCAGTTCTGACAAGAATCCATCGGGGAGCTGCACCAGGATCCTCCATTCATCCCACAGAACCAACGGGTCTGTCTGAGGTCATGCTGGATTCCAATACCTGGAATTAACAATGGTAGAATTCATTATCCTTGGGGAAAGATGCATGCCTTATCTAAATGTGGTAGCCCCCCCCCCCACTTTCAATTGAAAAGGGTTTAAACCTTTTCTGGAACCCATGATAGGCAATTATGGGCCTTCACACCACCAGGTGACTTATGGATGAGATTGGCCCAATTACTGACCTCCCGTCGGCACACATTTGTGGGCAGCGAGCTGATATGAGGTTGCAGTTTCAGGAAAAAGTGGCTTGAGGCTAGACACTCTGGCTAGAAAATTAGGGCAGACTCCAGTCAGAATCGCTATGTTCGCTAGCTTGAGAACAGGTTCAACTTCACGTGCTAAAACAATGGAACTGCCGAAGTAAATCTGGGCTAGAATCAGCCCAAAGTCCAGGGAAAAAGTGTTAAGTCTCATGATTTTGACATTATTGTTGGGTAGAGGTGAAAAACCAGTAATGGACCACATGGACAGATTGGGGTACCATCATGCAACCAAAAGATTTATTCTTATCATACTATAATTTGGCTAATGTTTGCTATGTATTATGTATGTGGGTATATTCGCAAAAGGCTCCGCCAGTGTCGAGCCATATTCGCCAAATTCAAGTGCAAAGTGCGTGAGGATACCGACGGGGAAACCCCTATTTTGGACCCAAATCGTTCAGAAAATGGCTGAAAAATCAACGAAAATGTGCTCAGTTGTTTGTTTTTTTTTTTTTTTTTTTTTGGTTTTTTTTTTTTTTTTTTTTTTACTATGGAACAATTACAATTTGTTTGTCGCGTTTAAGCAGCGCGATGCGTGGTGCGTTGCGAAGGGTGGTTACGCGTGAGACGGTATCTGCGGTACGCAACGGTTACGCGTGACGCTAATCGGTATACGCAGGTGTACGGTAGTGGGCAAACCACCGAGCTTATTTACTAACCGGTGATGTGGCGTAAAGAAAATAATGATCAATAACAGTTCTGTTATTATTTCGCTTTGATGTGATGAAAGTACGGGTTAGAACACACCGAGTGAAGTAGTGGTGAGATTAGTTTTGAGAAAAAAATTGAATAACGGTAAGTTACGGATGAAATATTGCGGTTAGTTAGAAAATAGGAAGTAGGCCGACATAGGGCTAAGATACGGGAATGCTGGAAATTACGGGAACTTGAGTTGTGAAAAAATACGCTCACGGGATGTTGCGACGGGGGAATGCATACACTGCAGGATGAAGGACAAGTTTAACGGGAATTTGAGTAGAGTTATGAGAGGAAAAAAATGAGGAGAGACATATGAAAAAGTTAAATGGAAAACTATACGGATTAAAATTGGCATTTTTAGGATTTAAAAAAATACGAGAAAATGAACTAAAAATTGAACTAAACGAGATACGGATATGATACGGGAAAGAGTTAACTAAAAGGGTTTTGTGGCCGGGGGAGTCTTAAACTTCAGGAGGACGGGTAAATCATACGGGAGTGGATTGATGACGTTGTGTATTCCATGGTTTGATTATGACGCGTGTCGCCATATGTGTTACTTCTTCGGTTATCGCTTCAGTTTTATTGATCATTCGGTTTCAGTGATGCTTCAAGTTTCAGTGATGGCTTCTGTTTCAGTGATCTTTTGTTCAGTGAATTCGCTTAAAGTTTCAGTGATCTTTTCTCTTCAGTGACGCTCCCGTTAACTCAACATAGCGGAGGCCCGCGCGGAAGCGCGGGCCTCCGTAGTCACTATAATTGGCCCTAATGGGAAAAAAATTTTTGCTAGATTTGAAATTGGCCAGATCAAACAACTTCAGTTTACTTGTGATCCCAAAAAATTAAAATTTGAAGACAAAAGACATTAGACTTTGTGATTCTTGGCTTTTGCAATTATTATTTCAAGGATATAGATGGGTCAGTGTTGTGGGTGTTAGATGACCTTTGACCTCAAAATTACCTCTGATGTTTTAAACAGGTCTCCTCTGTTTAACTAGGTTTATGTCCACAAAGTAGGACTACAACTATGTTGAGCACAACATGTACAGAAAGGTCCATGGCCCGACGTTAATAACCTCGTCCCAGAATCCCAGATTTACCGGAAGTGAGTAGCAAATTTTGTTACAGAAGAAAGCTACTATTTGTTCTCATGTACAGTGTAAAATTTTAAGGCTAATGATGTTTGGTTGGGAGTTCCGGCGAACAGTGTACCCATTTTGGTCGACCAATTTAATTTTACACAGTACTCATTGGGCTCACAATATCACATTTCCAGCTGTCACATGAAAATGGAGTTGAAATACAGCGCCAAAACTATACATATGGGGTTTTTGGTGAGGCCACTAGATCAAGAGAAAACTTATATACTTAAATCGCCCCCCCCTTAACAGTTTCACACATATATAACACCATATATAAGTAGTATTGCAAAGTGGTCCCTAAGTGACAGAGGAGATTTTTGAGGATATGAATTTCTCACATTTAACTGGATCGGTTGTAGGACACCTACTGAGAACAGTGGAAGGTTATTGTACAAACAGGTGCAAAAGAAAACCGCAAAAGTTGTTTTGAACGTGCATGCTATCGTAATCGTTCCCCATAGAAACCATGCTGTGACTCTGTCGTGCACGACAGGAAACTACTACAAATTATCATCTATTAAAACAAGAAGGCGATTAAGCTATTCCCTTCATGTGTGATCTAATCATTGGCTAAAGCATTCCAAATATGTAAAAAAACTAGGTTCGAGAAAAAATGGGTCGCTTCTTTCTGGCAAATTACTCAAGTCTATTTAAGGTCCGTTTGTACTTCCACTGCACTGCAGTGCAAGGCGTTGCATTGCCTGAATAGCAGTTTGCACAAAGATGCTGCAATGCCAGTACCAGGCAACAATTAAATTCGTTTTGACTTGCATTGAGTGGGTTGCATCAAAAGCAGTAGAAAGTGATCGCTATTTCGGCACTGCTGCAGCACAGCACTGAATCTGCAGTAATAGAAGTATGAACAGACCTTTAGAATAGCTGGCACAAAAAATCTGAGGCACAAAAATATGTCCCTAAAATAGCTACAATAATGTAAATGCCTAGTGGCCGTTGCATCCGATATACAGAGTATTGTTTAAAATTGGGTGCCTTTGAAGGCCTGGTAAAGGATGTGACTTCATCCTCAGCTGGCTGACTGTACACCCTCAATACTGCAAAAACAAGGAAAACTAGACCCCACCTCACAATCGTCCTCTCATGTGAACTGCACCTTTTCAAAAAGATGTGTGATAGTTCCAATGCCAATTCCGTTGTACCAAACACTCTGATCTATCCCAGAAGTCACATGACTCAATCCAAAGTAGAAATAGACCAAAATAAAGGACACGCGAATGTCAATATTAGCAGACAGAGAGTGCAGAGTAACAAGCTTCCATCATCTTATCAAAACTAAACTGAGTGGATAGGAATATCTATTACTAAACCGCTTCAGTTTTTGTCAAATGAACAGATTGCTTATGTTCCAATGAACAAATAGAATTCCCCGTATTTTACAACACTGTTCGGTTTCCATAGATTACACATGGGTCTAATCTAATTGAACCAAATAGCATTGTCAACTACTACATATACTATGCGTCCACACCAAATGTATCTCTGTTTATTGTGTAAACTGGCAGCTAATGCAAATTTTTCTTGTGTATAAAGCAATGTTGCTACACTCCTGCAAATGGAAGAAAAAATAAACTGCCAATGAAGGTGTTGATGGGACTGCATTGCATCCCCACCCTATGAAAGACCCAGGCAGTGGGGTAACCCGAAGGGCCCCCTTGTGGGGAATCTTGCCCCCTCTGTGGAAAATTAGGGATTTCTGAACACACCAATTTACAGTGAAACAACATAGGCACTATACGTACTTAAAGAAATTTAATATATGCTTTCCCCCTCTGAAAATATATATGCACCTTACCCCTGCAAAAAAAAAAGCTGGTGATCATGGACTGTATACCCTCCAACATTGAGGCAAGGAGTTCCAATATGGGTCATGCATGGGCCAAGTTTCTGGGCCCAAATTGGCAAAGCCCATTTGGGGCCCTCTTTTATTGTCGTCAGGAAACTCATGAAGGTCCAGAGTGGGTTATCTACTTGGGCCGTAGATGGGTAATTTATGGGGCCCTTATGGGGCCGAGTACAAATCACAGCATGTTAACGGCTATTAATGCTTTAATTAAAGAAAAAAAGATATAGTACAGTTGGGATATTGTTTAATTCCAACTATTCATTAGGATCACTTGCCATTTTCATACTAACATGTTACAAATGAGTATACGTAACCTTGGTGTGATTCGAACCGGGGACTCATGATCTTAAGGTTAATGCTCTATCCAGTCGACCCCTTGTACTTACTGACAAATTGCATCCAAAATTAGATTATTTAAAGGATGTTGAAGTTGTTAAAATGATTTTTAAGCTTGTACGTTATGGCCTTAATATCGACAGGGATGAGTTTTAGTGCACCCTATTAAATAAAGTGAGATAATTATTTGATACAAAAGAATGGAAAAATAAAACATTTACCCACAACTGGGCTCAAAATGGCAGCACTGGAAATGCCCATCCTTGCATATGAGTAAAATATACTCAGCCGGCCAATGAAAACCGACACGGCCCCATTTAGGAACCCCACTTAAAGCCCAATTAAAAGAAACTTCAGAATTGACCCATGAAAACCTACAAGGCCATTTGGGGAAACCCCACTTAAGCCCAAGTTAAAGCAAACCCATCATTGGACCCATTGCAAACTAAAATGCCCCATTTAGGAACCCCCATAAAGCCCAAGTAAAGAAGCATATCAGTTACCCATTGAACAACCACACTGGCCCCATTTAGAAAGCCCATGTGAAATTCCCATGCCCACGTTAGCCCATGTAACCCACGTGAAACCCCCAAGTGGGCCCCACTGACCATTTAACTTGGGTAAACCAATGATGGGTAGCCAAGATTAATCCCACATGGGACCAACACAAGTAAGCCAATAACACCCATAATGGTTGCGTTGCCTTACATGGGGCCCATCAGGAATAGCCAACATGATAACCCAAGTCCACCATGCCCCATACAAAACCCACATGGGCCCCATGGGGCATAAACCCATCATGGGTTAGCCATTTACAACCCACATGGGCCCCATTAGGAATAACCCACATAAAACCCATGCCCACTATAGCCCCGCTGACCACACAAAACCCACATTGGCCCCCCAGCACGGCATGTTGGAGGGGTACTTCGTCCAGCCGGAACTAAAGAGTGATTGTCAAGTTCGCCTAACATTGTGCATGTGTATCGTTCACTGCCACTTGTACGCTCGCGATTACAGCTGAAGCTTACTACATTTTACATGTTTAAGATGGCGTGAAAGTCATGATATCACTCCTTAGTTCAAGGCTGGAAGAAGTATAGTAGGGGTTTGCCACCCTCCCTTTCAACATAACTAGGCTTTGGCGTCACTGGCTCATCTAGCATAAAAGATTCCATCTTTTCAGATATTACTATTCAAAAGTCAGATTTTGCAATTTGTAAAAAAAAAAAAATAAAAATTAGGTAAAGGCAAAAGTTCGAGATATTGCACAGTCAACAATATGCATGTTTAAAGCACCCAACATAGAACAAATTCTAGTCATTTTTTGCTGATGAAATTGATGCCTGAAGACAACCCAGAAATCTACAAGCTGGTCAAGAGACTTAATACTGATATTGTTGATAGACCATTTATTTAGTGAGCTTAAAGTTATACATGAAACAATCTTATTGATCTCAAGCTGATCTTTGCCCACACCACACTTAATAGCAAAATTGGCGTTACCTTGCCAAAAACAGGGGTCGTCGCCCCTTTAACTACATTGATTGTGATTGCTCGAGACCATCCAGCAGGATCCATCTGACATCCCCAACTTAGTGACAAACAGGGACATTTGGCGCTACATGGTGCAAAGATCTCGGATTGGGCCGGGCGGTTTCGAAGTAGATAAGTACCTTAAAGGGGAATAAGCATAATAAGCAGCGATAAATGTGAGCGGAGAATACTAGAAACTACAACCTTTTGCAAGCGGCGCGAGGTAAGTTACGCGAGAAGTTATTTAATTGCATGGACTAGGGCCTCTGTGACATATGATTCATCAATCATGTTTCATCAATCATGTTTCAAGGGAACGCATTGGATGGGATGAGATTGTCAGGTGATGAGACTCTTGCAGGGCTGAAACTGTTGCGGTGACGAAACGTACTAGATACATGCTATACGTACCCTGCAGTGCACGAAGTTTATAATAATGGGAGATAACCTTTGACCCCAAAACTTGGGGTTGAGACTATCACATACCTTCCCTACCATAATGATTACATCACTGTACAAATAAAAGGCTTGAATTCTTCTATAGGCCGAGGATATAGCCCCAATGTGAGGCTATATTAGCATTTGGGGCAAAATTGACCCTTTGACTAACAACCTTTGACCCCTGATATAAAAAAAAACCCTTCAGTTAAACCGGGAAATTGCATTGTTCCAGTGCTGAAATAAAAAAAACCCGCCTTACTCACCTGATTAGAATTTTCGCGGTTTCGCTTTTGACGCTCGCTATATTCAAAGAATATAAGCGTGGGCCGCCCCATGACCTTTGACCCTGGACATGACCTGTGATCTCATCAAATATGAGGGATCGCATGGCGCGCACCTATGACCAAAAGTTTTGGTTCCATGTGACTTCCAGTTTTCAATTTAGATCAATTACATTACGCCCATTTTTCAACTTGACCTCACATGACTTTGACCTTCAACATGACTTTGACCTCATCAACATAGAGGGATCCCATTGTGCACCCTATGACAGAAGTGTGGTTCCAATTGAAGTTAAACTTTTCAATTAGGTGCAATTTAAAAAAAAAAATTTAACAATTGGTGACACACACATACACCACACACTTCCACACCACTCCACATACACACGCACAACGGATGCTAAGTGGTCCTGCCAGCTATAGCTGGCGGCCCCACAAAAATCTACGCATGGTAGGTTGGGAAATAAAATTCTGGAATGTGATTAGCTTAAAGACCAGAAGATGACTATGGTAAATGAACCGTTGACCCCAAATAAAAATACCTTACATAAAAACAGGTGGTAACATTAATGGAATCACACATAAAATAAACTAGGTTTTTGTAGCAGACGACCGTCAGTGCCGAGTCAGTGTTGGCGTCCGGAAAATGGCCCTTTGCCTAAATGAAGCGTCACAAAATGTTGATAGTTGTGTCTAAATGAAATTTGAAATTAAAAAAAAATTTTTTACAAAGTAATGTGGGACTAGTAAAAACCCTTCGGGTGGTGAAAGATTGTGGAATCTGTGCATTTTATATAATTTCTGAGGATTTGGAGAAAATTGTGCAATTTTAACTTCTAGTACCATCACCTAGGGTGACATTTTAAACATGCATATCTTCAATTGCTCTGTAGCTCAAAAATCAGCTTCAACAGATGACTTTTTCATTTTTAGTGACGAGGTTGGTATGGTCCAAATCGTACAAAAACATCCCACTTTTGAAATAACAGTCGCTTTATAGCCGAGAAAGTGACGTTTGGTGAGAATCAATTGTACACAAGTTAGGGAAGTTATTAGTGGTATGATTCCTTACAGTATTTCATGCGGCCCAAGGCCTTGTTTGAGTTCAGTCACGATAAACCTGACTGTTGTCTGCGTTGTGAGATCAATCCATACTTAGATGGAGATCAATTTGAGCTGATTTAAGGAAGTGTGCACGTATTTGTTGAGGTTTTCGGTTGCAAGATTGAGATCGGATCGAATCAGTTCCTGTATCACAGTTTTAGGTTTTTATTGCGTTCTAAATGTAAACGAGGAGAAAATTCAACCCCAAAAAGCTGTAAAACTCTTGTATAACCACTCTAAAAGAGTGGTTGTATTAAAAAGAGTTGAATTTTACTCATAAGAGTGAAAATCACTCCAAAAAGAGTGATTTCCACTGTTTGAGGTAGTTAATGAAGGACAACGCCTCTGGGTATTCATACCGAAGGAGCAAACACCTGGAGTTAAAGAAGGACAACACAAAAAAGATGTGGAAATCCACTCTTTTGAGTGGAAAAATTGGCGTGTTGCAATTTACAAACCAATCATGTGGCGTGTGTACAAGGGTTCACTCCTTAGAGAGTGAATTTTCACTCGTGCATTGTTAGAGAGTATCAGACTCACTATTGTAGCCGTACACAGTCACTTTTAGTGATCAAAATTTTGCAGCCATGCACTCTCGTATGCGTATAATGTGTACTCTATAATTCGTTTTCAAAATGCTCACATTCAAGAGGGTGAATAGCCTAGGCATAGGTCTAGTACATCATAGCATGTAGGCCTACATGTCTTTTTAAACAAAAATTACTACTACAGGCACATTTCAGTAATATTTGGGGGGGGGTAACCCACAGCCACACTGTTGGGGTGCATCAAGCTGCATACAAGGCTTTCCATGAAGAACTAGACCTCTAGTCTCAGATGATGTATCACGCATTGATGATGTATCACACATTTGCCATATGCAATGCATGTGAATTGGTGGATATCTTTTTAAAAGCACTCGTTTCATGTAAATTAGTGCTTTTAAATGCCATTTTGAAAGAATTTCCTCATATCACGTGAATTAAGTACTATGACTTCAGAGTTGTAAAAGCCAAATCGGGTCTTTTGTAGTGCTTCCTCTGCCATCCTTCTAAACCAGATCTTTTCTTTCACAAAATGTGCTATCTTCAGCAGATAGCAAAAATAAGAATATTGCTGCAGAGCAGTTTTTACTCATTTCTGGTCTCTATATTTTGGCTACAATGGCTCGTACTGATAGAATAACATTCAATATTATGAAAATAGGGGTCTTCAGAAATTTTCCAGTCTCTTCATATTGCATATCTGAAGGTTATGTCACAAAAGTACATTTTTCTGGGAAAGTTAGGCTCTTTAACCTGTTACAAAAATGTAAAATGTACATTGAAATGTTGCACATTTAATGAGCAAAAAAACAATCACACAACAGTTAACCTTCTCCCTGAAATGACGTCATTTATTAAATTTGATGACAAATTAAAAATGACACTTTCGTGCACAGGGATTTAACAAGCGAGAAAATCCTGGAAAGAAATACCAACATACCTAGTACAACACAGGAACACCACAGACAATTAATTTTGGTACCAATGGATAGCTATGGTCATCTTCTCTCCATTACTTTCCTCAACTTATGACGTCATAGCGATTTTGATGATTTTTTTCGATGTTTTGGTTCAGCAAATCGCTGCTTATCCCTTTAAACCCCTCTGCCACACTCAAGAAAACTCTACAAACAAAGTTCATACTGTCATCCCCTACCTTCATGCCAAATATCAGCCCCATATGTCAAATGGGGTGGCACCAGGAGTGGCACCAGGGGTGCAACAGTGAGTTTAAGCAATAAATTGTGTAAAAATTGGGTTTTTTTACCTATATGAGGTAATCGTGTAATTTTTCGTCCCTCCTATGATTTTTGGCCCTCCTATGATTTTACCCTGGCGCCGCCCCTGATGTCAAAGCATTATAAAACGCATAGCCGGACAGACACTCAGATCTAATTTTTATAGTGGTATGTAATTGAACCGAATCATGGCCAGGGCCTTGCTCTCTTTCAACTTACAGTAACCTCTGGCCTTTAAGAGACAAGATTCTGAAAAGTGTGCCTCCAATTTTTTGGTGAAACTAGGATTTTTGTGTATTTAGAATTCTTATCAATGTAGTAAATCACATGTGAAGTGAATGAGCCGGAAACAGCATATTTACATAAAAAAAGATGATTTAGTATTTCTGTCGTGCATGACAGAAAGTGTGCTTCTCTATGGAGGCCTATTAGAACAACAGACAAGTTGGAAACAGTTTTTGGTTTCTTTTTCTACTTGTTTGTCCAATAAATTTTCGAAACATTCTCGGTAGGTGTCCTACAACCTATCAAGTACAAACTTAGAGAAAATCTCTTCGTTCCCTCTAAAGGTGCAACAAGAGATTTCAAATAACAGGTATCCCTAAAAATGTAAAAATTCTTATTTTTGCACTGGTGTAAAGTTTTCTATTAAAAATATCCCCACCTGAAATGATTAAGCTGAGAAATGTTTCTTTGGTACAAAAATAGTGAAATTTCTAATTTCATAGGCAGGCTGGTGTAGTAGTCCATCCACTTACCTTTCACGAATGTGGCCCATGTTCGATTCACTGGAGTCAGTGTCATATGTGAATTTGGTTGTTGATCCATACCAGTCTCTGAGAAATTTGGTTTCCTTCTGCATCTAAAATCAGACTTCTTATCATATAGCTTTCCTTGTTGTTCTGGATTTGCTCATTGTGTTGTAGCAGCACTCCAAAGCAGTGCTAGTGTCATATGTGAATTTGGTTGTTTATCCATACCTGTCTTTGCAGGTTTTCTCCAAGAACTTTGGTTTCCTCCTGCACCTAAAATCAGACTTCTTTTCACATAGGTTTCCTTGTCGTTCTGGATTTACTTCTTGTATTGTAGCAGCCTAAACAGCACCCCACTCTGACGCCCTGAGCACTTTGTTGGATATGTTGCACATTATAATAACTGCATTATTTAATGACTGGAATTCCTCCAAAAACAATGTGTCTTCACATCAAAATATTGAGGCAAATACTGGGCATCTCAAAAAAGAGAACCCTTGAAGCACCCTCTATTTCATGAAGAGAAAAGAGAACACCATACAAATTAATACACATCTGAAAAGCGCATTTCGTTAGGTTTCAAACACCAAAAAAATCTTTCCAAAAGGACTCACATTGACCGAGTTATGTCCATTTGAAAATTTGTACCACTTTTTAATTTTATCCACGGATTTTTACTGTTTTAGTCATCTCCAAGCTCATTCATTATTTATGGTTTCTTTTGTTTTTGCGACAAAGGTCAGTTCTGATATTGAAAAGGATAGTTTCAATTATTAGAAATTCCAAGATTTTACCTCATTTTTCTTTACTACGCTGCTCTGCCCTCCACTTCGTTGCCTCTAAGATGGATGCAGGCTTGCGTTCTCTTTTCCATTTCAATAATTGACTTGTGAACCGTTCTTGTTCGTCGGATGCTTTCAAAGGGGAATTTCTATAACCTGACCCATCTGACACACTTGTGAATTCAGAAACCATTCACAGAATAAAGCACGTTTATTCCGTTAAGGTTTCCAAATTCATAAGTGTGTCAGAAAAAAGTGTGTCAGATGGGTCAGTTTACAGAAACTCCCCTTGCAAAGGCAGCAGTTACTCGTTGTGAAGATCCCCAGATTTGACTCTGTTTGACTTAGCCCTTTGGGGAACAATAAAGAGTGAAGTGTACGCACAGGGACCATGAGCAAACTTCCAGAACTTCGCAACAGAATAACCGCTGCCTTTGCAAGCATCAGTCACAAGTCCATTATTGAAATAGAAAAGAGAGCGCAGGCCTACATCCGTCTTCATGGTCTTTCAGATTTATGTATAAAGACAACAGTAATGACAGGTCACCATCACCTATCATCATAGTGCTGGTAGAATGCTTTTATGCACAGTCTTTGACAATAGCAAAATATCAACCACTTAGTCAGGTGGAAGTTTAGGCACACAGCCTGAAGGATGGAAATGGAGTACAGACTTTTTCTATTGATAGATTTTAGTTCATTAGGACCTAAGCCAATAATTTTTGGAGGGTGTGCAAAATTTGTTACAGTGGCATTTTTGAAAATCCAATATGGCTGCTACCATGTCAAAAATCACTCAAAATCCCTTAAGTATTTCCGATAGAGACATATATTTCTCGGTACTCCGGTGTTTTAAGAACGAGAAAGTGTTGGTAATGTAATTTCATCATTACATTGCCACAAAAATCCAATATGGCTGCTCAAAAGTCAAATATGCTCTCGAAATCATTAAATTGATCTTAACTCCTCCATTATACCTACTTACGCTACTTGAATACATACTGAACACCTAAAATATGTTCTGCAGGTTTTCAAAATCTGTTACAATTGATCACACTCTGCAAGTGTTACTTTAACACCTCTAGAATGCATTTCCAAGGCATCCGGATACGTCAAGTGTTCTGCACATTTTGCAGTTTAGAGGCTTGATTCCACTGTCTATATGCATGCTTATGCTTTACACTTATGAGATATATGTATTTGATCACTAGAAACCCTTATTTGGCATTTTTCTGTAATGGACATTTTCAAAATTCAAGATGGCAGCCAATAACAGCTGCCTTTAAAAATAGTATAACCTACATTATATGTGTATTATATGTAGTTACATCAACTAATTTT
>JAMKCH010024529.1:0-19002 GCA_023653785.1 Ophioderma brevispina
AAAAGAAAAAACCTAAAAAATTTTCAAACTTTGTGATAAAAAAATAGCAATACGGAGAAAAGATTAAGCTCCAGAACCTATTTTTTCTTAAATTCTATACTCATACCACAGAAGACAAAAATGAAAGCTTGATACTGACATGTGTTTGAAAAATTACCCCCTGGATGACAAAAGTTGCATCTTTGAAACAGGCCTTTATTCGTAATTTGAATGGTCCGTGTCAGGGCAGTGGCGAACGGGCCTGCCCGTCTTATGGGGCAATTTCCCAATCCTTGGGAAATTTTCCCTCTCAGGGGGGTCCAAGGCCATTTTTTCCCGGTCCGAGGGCTAAAAACATCTGTTTAGCAGATTGTTGTCAATTTTTTCCCGGCCAAAGTCGTCAGGGGGAAACCTGAAACCCCCCCCCCCCCCCCGCCTGTTACGCACTGGTCAGGGGTGGAGGTGCATACGGATGAGTAATGTACAGTATAGGGATTTTTTGATATTGGGGCGTTTTGTTTATTTTGTACCATATCTTGTAACCCAGCCATGCATTATGATGACCCAGGCAACACCTTAGCTCATGACAGTTGGCAAATTTTGACTACCTTTTGCATTGTGAGGTAGGGTTTTTTCCTATACACGTGATGTGTGTTATATATGCGCTCAAACTTCTGTGTGGAATAACTTTTTAAGTATTTATCCTACCCCGCAAAAGTAGTTATCAAAAGGAAATTTTATGAAGGATACAAAATGCCACCCTTTCTTTTGTAGGCGGTTGCTGTAAAATTTTTGACTGATGTTTCATAAAAAACAAAAACATAATCACGTTTTGAACACCCTGAAGTTTAGTCAAGCAGCATATTTCATTGTTCCATGTTCCCTTTTTTGAAGGCTAGATGTCCCTACACATCTCAAGGAGTTTTACCTATATGAATTGAAGGTAACAAATTAGATAGAGATTACCCGATCCATGTTTTCCTTTTCCGATCCGATGGCCGATAATTTTTGTAATATCGGCCTATCCACCGATCTGATCCGATGATTTGCCATATATACTAAAGATCGCAATGGGTTCAATTTTTTAAACTCGTAAATTGGCAACGCGATAAATCATTAATAAAAATGTGTTCAACATTTGCTACAATTTTCCAATGAGGAATTTTGGAGGATAACTTTTGAGCAGCGTTGTCTAGTGTTTTCCTATTTAAAAACAGGTAAAAATACCCATTTTACTTTCATCCTTTCTTCTTCAGTACACGCTGAGAAATCGACAGTACCTGAATATATTTTTGCCGTCCAATTTTCTGCCCATTCAAAATCGGCCCCCGATCCAATGTCCGATACAAATATCGGTTAATCTCTAAAATTAGACTGTTACAACATGTTGTACTTTTACACCAAATTTCACTTTTCCAACCTATATATACTGGGGCCCCCTGTATAGTAACATATCGGGGTTGACAATCAGAAGGAACCTACTCAGGCAACTGAAAGAAATATTTAAAGAATTTAGGCCGAATCCGGCCACCCCAGTTTAGTGAGCTAGGACAAAACCGGATTTAAAACTTTGGTTTTACTACTACTACTTCTTTAATTCTGCTGTAATACTGCTTTTGAGAAATGTGATTTTTACTATCAAATCTATTCATTACTCAAAAGGTAAACATCTTCATAAGCTCATATATGGTACTTTAAAGCAAAGCAATAAATATAAACTTTGTAAACAAAGACAATTTTGTAAAATTTTATGGAACAGCAGAAAAAGAAATTCCTTTAAATTTCTTTCATGCTGAGTTACGTCTTTCTGATTGTCAACCCTCGATATAAGGTGCATAGTTGTCTTCCTTACATTTCAGCTTTACAAACAATCGAGGTTTATACATAGGCGTGCTCATTAAATTGTATCGAGGGGGGCTGGACTAAAATGCCGAACCATTAGAGCGAAGCGAGCGGATCGACTAAAGGGGTGGTCCAGGGGCCCGGCCTAGGGCCCCTGGTGGGGTCCAGGGCAACGCCCCGGCGTGGTCAGGGGGCAGAGCCCCCTGTAGCTCCTGAGGTTTTTAAGGGTGTTTCAAGACCTGAAAAAGCCTTTCCTTTCGTACTTCTTCCGACCTTATGTTCCGCATTTGCATGAAAAAAATCAATAAATGTACCATGTTCCTCTTCTTTTCTTCTTCTTTTCTCCTCTCTTTCCTCTTTTTCTTTCTCCTTCCTCTTTTTCTTGAGAACTTTGAGGGGGGCTTTAGCCCCCAAATGGCCCCCTGGGCCCTGTTATAGTATCTAAAACATGACTTATTCTCATTTTAGTGTGAAAACATGTTAATATTTTGTTAGTTTCAAGGATGTACATGAACACATTTTTTTAATCCGCAAGGATAATCCAGTTTGTGATCCATGTATTATGCGTGGGCAAGGAAGACAAATCTCAGGGACAAATCTGCACCCCATGCAGCGATAGAGTCACGGTTGAAACCATCAACATTTGACTCTTTGATTACTGGGGTGAAGGGGGGGGACGGACCACCTGTGATAAGGCACATAAAGATGAAATGAAAAGGTGCAGTGATGGTGATAGAAATTTTAATTCATCCCTGAATGCATGCATTGCCATTGACTCGTGTATAATCCATTCATGGCCTATCATCCATAAAATGCGCAATACAGTAGGAGAAATCAATGATTTGCCAAGCTGGTTCATATCCTGCATGAGCGATGAGCTGAACTGTACAACTTTTTCTTCACCGCGAGGTTCACCTCTGAGCTGATGGCGAACGAACGGGAAATTCCCCAAACGGAAAATTCCATAAGATAGTTTTGAACTATACTGAACTTTTATGACATTTCAGCTCATGACCACACGTAAACTTGATAAATTGATCACCCACATGTAATTTCTGATCGCAAATTTGCAATACCAGTTTAAAATATTCTAAATAATTCATTGTTTATTTAGCTTTTAGTGTATCAAATTTCGCCGCCAGGCCACGTGCGAATGCAGCTGCATGCAGACGGCCGTTATTGCGATCATTTATTTTAGCAATTAAAACACACGATGATTTATTTGGACTTCAAATCTAGGTTTGTTATTCTTAAATGATTTTTTATAAAATAATCCGGACTTAATTACCGTTGTTTATTCTTGTTTACTTGCAATAGACCATTTGCACGATCCCCATAATGCATCTCGTATTGTGAACATTTCCATCCGGGAACTTGTACCAGCCTCAAGTCGGCTAAAAACATACGGTTAGGAGCGTAAACAGAATATCAGAAAACTTACACTATCTGTGACGTTGCACTATATTTGTGTAATCTTCCAGCAGGTGACAAGTAGGGCACAGTTGCGATCGAAAGTATCACTTTTTGTCGTGAATTTCAACACCAGTGCATCGATTGTTTGTTGTTCCTTTGATATTCTTCTACATTTTTGTAAGATTAACTTCATGTGAAAAGGTAATTTTTTGGTATGTAAATTTAGCACTGTCTGGGCGATTCGAACGAACAACAAATTTTTTTGTAAACATGAACTCTGGTACAAGTTCCCGGATGGAAATGGGGGCTACCAAACGAGATGCATTTCGGGGATCGTGGCTCGTGAAAATGGTCTATTGTCAGCCCCCCATTAACATATGGCCATGGACCTGTTTGTAAATACTAAAATCGGGATAAGAAAATGAAAAGCGCTTCACAACAATGCTTAGAGAGTTGTCACATGTGCTGATATTATAATCAATATTTGGACTTGCCCGAACGGGCACGACTACCCAAAGTTTTATTTGCCCCAAAAATTTCTTCTAGTCCCGGGCTATCGGGCATGCGATTGTCGCCGCCTGCCAATACACGGTGTCGGTAACATTCACAATCTTTGCCCCCCCGTCAACAAAATCCTGGCTACATGTATGCCACTGTTTTGGAATCATTTTCATATAGTATTGCACATGGAAACAACTCAAAATTCTACACTTCTTTTCTTCCAATAGGAATTATTTTTGGAGCACTTTTCCAAGTCTGCTTATTCATATACATCTAGAAATAAAAGGAAAACCATCAAGAGACAAGATGTGGGTAAGTCACAAAGAATTTGAACTTTTCACTTTATTTAACAGCTGACTCAGATCTCAAAATATAATTTTTTTGTGTAAATTAATTAAAAATAGTCAACTAGATCTAAAGATAGTCACCTAAAATGCTCAATTCCAAAGTTAGAGATGAAACAGGCCTTGACTTATAGTAAACATTTATGTGTAGTATAATAGTACCATAGGATACTGTGGACATTTAAAAAACCAGATCCAGAATTTAACATCCCTAGAGGAAAATCTGACAATCGCCACAAAAAAGGGAGCTAGCGTTATCTTTAGTTTTAGATCTAGGGGCATTTTCCCCTAAAACAAGCTAGGCAGGGGTCCACTCTGATTTTTTCAAAGTGCATTTAAATGCAACTAAGGGATTCAAGGTCTGCATTTTTTTAGGGGGGTAAGACATGCCATCCTAACAGCAACGGCAAATTCTAAACGGCATCAACTTCCGGGTGCTAGTCTGTTTCAAAGACTTGAAGGTAGAAGGGCGCTCTTACGCATATCGAACGGTTACACACAGACTTAACTAAAGACTAGGCCTGGTCGCAAATATTTAAATCTAAATGACCGTTATTGGAATTACACTATTTTGCAGCGGGGTTAATCCACTAACCCCGATGGATTTTGAAGTCAATAATATTTTCTTAAATTATCATGATATTACTCAGATCTTTGAACAAAGGTTTAAGAAGTAGATGATGTTGTAATGTCGATGGGACGAGGAGAGTAGACTGCCATGTAAATGCACGTAGCAGTTCCCCAAATTTACATTTGGGAAAATCCCCAATGCCCAAATTGAGCAAGATCGTGTCCTACCCCCCTGCATTATATGCAATTTTAAAGTGCAACAAGAGAATGTGGGACACCCAAAAATTGTGTCATAATAGTAAGTTCAATGATTAGACACACTCTCAATAGATTTCTACTTTGTGTGTTTGGCTACTTACAGAAAATGCCTTAAAAGAGAGGAAAAAGGTTGATTTTGATTGCTTATATTCATGTAAAACATAGGCATGAATTTAATATTTGCTCCTATACAAAATTAGGAATTTCACAATTTGTACAAAAGAAAAATTTCTCAGCTCCTTTAATCATTTCAGATGGGGATATTTGTGAGGGAGAAAAGCTTTGCACAGGGCAAAAAAATCAGTCTTTTATTTTTAGGGACACATGTGATGTGAATCTCTTGTGCAACCTTTTACGTGATTAAAATTTTGAATTTCTTTTGCAGATTCAATCAGTTGAGGTAATGGATGCATATGCTTTCTTAGAAGGTAGGCATAACACAACACACACAGATAACACACAAGCCTGTGTATTGTACAAGCCTGTAAGTTAGAAGGGTTGATTAAAGTCGATCGATTGTAAATCGAATACAGTTCATTTCTTGATGTGACCTCTCTACATGTATTGAGGTTACTTGCCAAATCAGAAAATCAAAAATCAGATATTTGCATCTGTAACAAATATATATAGACCCCCTAACATACAAGTAATCAAAGGCAACCCAATAAGGGCAAAATCATATTTTAGTCATTGCTGTCTGTGTGGACATCAGATATTTTAGTCATTGCTGTTCATACGGACACTTACTACAATACAATTGAATGGGCATTCATCCCTGAACACATGTTTTCTTAATTTTCTGTCATTTTGAATTTAAATAACATATGAGTTCTAGAGCCATGTGCTTCACTTTTAAGCTACTCATGCAAAATTCAAATATTTTGACTCCTTCAGGTGGATCACTGATAGTAACTTTGGTTGCTTTTTACCTAAAGGCTCAGTCACACAGCCGATTTTTTGCTAGAAAACCACTTCCAGACTGGTGCCAATTGGCTAATTTTCGAAAATCGTGAGCAGTTTTTCTTTTTCATGTGTAGTTATGGCAAGGTGGGGCCTTGTTGGTTTCTGTGCAAGTCGTCTGTAGTCTCTTAACCAGTATTTGCGAGAAAACCGCTTCCAGACTGACTCAATACTGGTGCCGATTGGCATTTTTGCGAAATCGTGATATTTTCCGTTTTCAGGTTGTAGTTTTGGACAAGTCTGGGACTGTCTTATACAGTCGGCTGTGTCTTGTGTGGGTCAGGAGCTCGTGGCAAATTTGGAAAAACCCGCCATGATTTTTTCTTGCAGCTTAAAAAAATCGTGGCGGGTTTTGGAATCGGGAAGGTCGGCTTGAACACATGAGCGGTTTGGAAGCGGTAGCCGATGAGTTGGTGCGCATCATGAGTGGTTGTGCGCAGTTGGAAAGTGGTCGGCAATGAGTCTGCTCCAAGCGGGAGAGAAAATGCAAGCCAACTGGATATGTTGAATCGGCGACTAAACTCGGCGACTACAGAAGATGAGTCGCCGACATGCAGTCTTGACAGCAACTTATGCTGTCGTGGTAAGGTCTGCGACTGATTGAGAACTGAACAAGTGACATGCCTGATCGCCTACTGCTCGGCGATTGAGCATCTCTTGTCTTGTAATTTGAACAAGACTGCAGCCGATTTGGAAAGAAATGTGGTCTTGTGTAGTTGGGAAGAGGTTGGGTGGCGTCGCGGTTTGTCTTCTTGTGACGGGACCTTTCTTGGCGTCAACAACTCGGCGACCAATCGACGAGCAGTCTTGACAGCGACATGTCACAACTTGTGTCGTCGTTTCAAGGTCGGCGACTAATTGGGGACTGAACAAGTGGCGTCGCCAATTAAACAGCTGGATCTTGTTGATATTGAATCATATGCGGTCGCCAACTACTCGGCGTTTTCAGCATCCCTTGTCTCATTGACGACGGGGAAACTCGCGGATAATCATCCCTGGTCGGGATAGAAAATTGTAAATTTTGCACGTTTGAACAAGCCTGTAGACGATTTTGAAAAAAAGCAGTCTTGTTAGTCGGGAAGTGGTTGGGAGTAGGGAGCTGGCTTGGTGACTCTCTTAAAGTTATTGTTCCACACTAACAGTCGGTGTATTTCACTCAGTGAAAGTCTCATCATTCTTTGGGCAGCCAGAAGAAAACCTTGTTATGACCTTAAGTCCAAAAATAAATTCCTTAGAATATCAATGGCATTAATTGGATCTGGGGTGTTTGAGAATACACAAATAACAGATGAACTAAAGGGACCATAAGGCTAGGCAGTTAAAATGTAACACCGAATTGACCGTTACACGAACAAGGGACGTGTAATGTAAGGAAAAAAGTGCGGTAGACGTGTACACGTAGGGTGTTTCCGTAAATTAGGGTACCAGTAGACTTGGTGTCCCATTTACTACATGTGACATTTGTTTATTTAAATTTAACTGAAGTATTATTAAAGCTTATAAATTCCATTTTAATGACAGCATTTGCATCTAATTTCAGCTATAAATATGAAGAATTGAAACTCATTAACGTTTAGTTTTATGTATAAAATAAGGTGTGTCATTTCCCGTGTAAATGGGACACTGAGCCCGTGACATCCGAAATAAAAAGGCCTAAACATTGTGTTTGGTTTTGAATGTCCATCAAAACCTTGAAAAATTATGGTATATTGTTCTGATAATTATTATAAAGCAACACAGAAGGTTCGTAACATAATCTCTCTGACGTTGGTAACTAGCCGCTCATTAGTAATCGAGCAAGTAAACAAAACCACAATTTGGTTGTCCGCTTTTCACGTTTTACTATGGGAACCATGGTTTGTTCTGAGAAACCAAATGTTAAGTTTGCAATGACATGCTAAAGTCATTGCATTGTTGCATTGTTGTTAATTTCATTATATAGTGCAAAGTTTGTAAAGACAGTGTATCTAGAAACCTTTTAAATTTGGAATATCCTGTGGTGATCGGTGGCTTTCACCGTTTGGAACGGGATGGTGGCCCGCTACACTGTGTGCCCAGGGACAAAATACATGAGGACTAAGGGCGATTAGCATCAGTTTTCACAAAATAGCCCCTGTGAGAAATTTTGGCCTATGGTAAAATGCACTACGAAGGCTACTTTTTGGCAGAAATGTGCTCAAATAGCCACAGTAGCCCCAAAAGCATTTTGACCCTTGCTTGTGACCTGAAAACATTGTTTTATATGCAGACATGGACCATTTGTACTATTAATATTATTGGCCACTCAAATAATTAAAATGTACATATTAAAACAGATACCTATCACATAGTAATGAAATTATTCTTTAAAAAAATCAGAAATAGTTTGTGTCCCATTTACACTGGGAAACCTGGGAATGCAGTTTTATTGCAATATTTTTAAGTTTTGAAACGTACTTTTTACATAATTTGATTGTGTGATTTAATGGAATGCTGGTATTATAATATCATTATTTGTTCAAGATGCAATATTGTGATCTCAAAATTTTCCTTTTTTCTCTCAAAATGTCACAAGTTGGTACCTAATTTACGGAAACACCCAGTGAATTAAAAAAATTAAGCTCTTAAAGTCTGATTCTGAGAAGGAAAATGCATGTAGTGTAAAATTAAACTACCGGTAAGTTAAAACTCACTGATGGTTGCTGCCCATTAGGAATGTAATTGTTGTTGATCAAGTTCAATACTAGGTTTGAAAAAATTGTTGCGTCCAAGTACAACCAAATTTCGTTTGCCTGAGTTGCAAAAATGTGCCTACTAGTTTTAACACAGGTAAAGAGCAGAGGGTTTTTTTTGCAACTGGATACCATATCAAATTCAAGCCTATAGATGGATATTGGATTCAAAAACATACCCTAATGACCCTTTAACTCCAAAAAGAATATGAAGTGGCTCTGAAGCTCATATTTACCCATTGGCTTGGCACCAAAAGTGGGGAGGCATTTGGGAAAGCTCCTTTCCATGAAAGTTGGCCATTTGGAGGGGAAACTTTGCCATTTGGAGGGGAAAACTTGGCCATTTGTAGGGAAACTTGGCCATTTGGGGGAAACTTGGCCATTTGTAGGGAAACTTGGCCATTTAGAGGGGGGACAATTAATAAGATATATGTGAAATTTGAGAAATGCGAACCTCCCAGGAACATTTACATTTTTTCAAACCCTGCCATTGGAAGTAAGAGGGGGTAGTGAAACTAAGAAAATGCAGTTCCGCGCAATGTGTAGGTCAACATCTTAATTCATTGTAATGGGCTTACATTTCAGACCCTGTTAGATCTGTAGAAATAAATAACAAATTTATTTCTTTGAAAATTATAAGATAGTGCTAAACTGTGACAGTGTTGCTATATTGTGGGGTGGTACTGGCAATCTTTAGGTTGCTATTTTTTTTCCATGGAGGGTAAACGTGTACATGGTACACTTTCAAATAAAAGGACCCGTGTAACGTAAGAGGAATTACATGGCATAATACATGCCTTCATAAGGCTTAAAATACCAATGTCCTCTTTATAACAACTCAGTACTTGGTATTTGTTTATATATTATTAGCAAGTTTGTCAGAAATAATTTTTCTTATCATACATTCCGTTTCCTCTACAGGAACTTTGGATTCTTGACCAAGTTGTTTTAAGTGACATTACCAAACCAACAAAGGACTTCAACTGAGAGAGATCTGCACTTTTTATCCACAAGGGTTGACACAGTCTTAGGCCTTAATTTAAAAAAAAATAATGCAAGAGTTAAGGCCTTCTGTTGATACCATTGAGATGTGGTAAAGTGTTATTGTCCTTCATGCAACAAGAAGTTGACTTTAGGTAAAAGGCTTTATGCTTTAAGAATCTGTGTATGTTACAGATTATTTGGTTGCCAAAATCCTCAACTGGCCAATGACGCTTGAATTCTCCTGTTGTCACCATCAGTATTTGGAGTTTTTTAAAAGTACTTAAGTCAGTGTTTACGCTTCTCACGTATAACAAGACTTGTAGCTGACTTAGTGGAGCCTTTTCCTTGACTAAACAACCTTCAGTTATGTGAAATACTAAACCACTTGGATGCACACAGTTTGTATATATGGGACCACAATTATCGATCAGTGGAAGTGAGGCACACATTGGCAATATTTCTTTATGTATTGTGTTGGTCAAAATGATATTTTTTTCTTCAACTCCTTTGGAATTCAATAGGCCTTGGTTAAAAAGTTATGGACAATTTAGTCAATTTCTGAACATATGAAAACAAAAGAACTACACACTAAATCAATCAGAAGTTTTTTTAGTCATTTTGAGGTACAGAAGGTAGTTCCCTATTATTACATGAGCACTGATTTTCCCCAAAGGTGTACTCAAAATGCATTGGGGTGATATTTTAGTTTCATCACAAATCCTTAAAGTATCAAACACAGATATTTTTCGGCCCCCAAAATATCATTGATCCAGATGGATATATAAAAAATATAATATTGTATTAATTTCACGTAGAAAATCGTTGGGTTGCTACATGTTTGCGAAAAAGTCACATGAAAGTACTAATTTTTAGCAAAAGTTAACACAGAATTGATCAACGGGCATTTAGAAAGTAATTTATTCCCAGTAATTCTCTTTTATGCCCAATGTTTTTTCTTGGAATTTTCCCAGTAACTAAATAATCCTACTGCTTTTGGTTAAGGTGCTTGTTCCCATTTATGTGATTGTGTTTTCTCCTTGATATGAGAGCCTGG
Organism: Ophioderma brevispina; assembly: GCA_023653785.1. Lineage (NCBI taxonomy): Eukaryota > Metazoa > Echinodermata > Ophiuroidea > Amphilepidida > Ophiodermatidae > Ophioderma > Ophioderma brevispina. The sequence goes on from JAMKCH010024529.1 coordinate 10,617, forward strand.
CCCGTGCACTTACAACCCTATCAATTACCGTGGGCCAAACAAACTTGCGTTTTGGATGGGTAGATGCAATAATGCATGTTGCAAAGCCCTATTCAATACTGTGCTAATATTGATGGTTAACCACTAAAATAACGGCAGTTTTTTGTTTTAATATCTTTGGAGAAATGGATTTGAGGGCTCAAATTTCAGGACGACAATGAAAAGATACCCTTTCACTGATACAAAATCGATACTACTTCCGGTAAATCAGGGGGGGTCCCATAACGATCGGAACATGCACCTTAAAGGGATTAGTCGCGATTTGCTAATCCGAAATATCGAAAAAAAAATCATCAAAATTCATATTTTTGTATTTTTGTTACTGGCATGGATATGCTATAAATAACTGCAATTGGTTGTGCTTGAAATCCGTTTTTAAATGCAAGGCATACCTTTTTTATCTATTCTGTAATTTCTAACGTGCGTATCGAAATTCCGACTTGAGATCACAAAAGCCTTTCCCGGTGAATATCACAGATGTTCAGCATGATATTTGCACCATGATGATACAGTTTGACCTCAAACACAACATTATTGCTCTTTGTTTCATTCGGTACTGGTGTAAACCACAATCGCTGTTTTAGTGCAGAGTTTTGAGACGCCGCGCTTGTATGTCCTTTTGCGGGAGACGGTATTACACATTCCTCCAATCCTTTCAGTTTTGTCACTATTTTGTGTTTGTTTCTACATTAAACAGTTTATTTGGAATGTACACACTTATCCCTGATTTATAAGTGAAAAACATACATTTCCAAAGTTTTTCGATTCTCTCGGCATTACGCTGCTATCCTTTAAGTAGTTTGTGTCAAGCTTGTACAGTACAAACCATTTTTTTACATTTTATTCAAATACTTTTGGGGGCAGTTGCCAGCGCCGCTCTACAGCTGGCTTTCTTCTTTTGCTACTGCCCGTAAAACATCAGATCAACCTACAGGCCAGACAGACATTTCACTACACTACATGCAAAAATAAAATATTGGATACGATTAAATAATAGCATTTTAAATATTTTTCTCTAAAATTTTGATGGATTTCATCTGTGACCCCTTTGCAGACCAAATCAAAAAAGATTTTGATGAACGTTTGGTCCCGGAAACTTTACCTGTATAGGGGATGCTACGCCTTCGGTTGACTTGCAAACGAGGCAGCGGGTATCGTGATTCACCTAAAAGGCCAAATATTTTAAATTTGTACAAATAGCTTTAGCAAGTGAAGGATAAGTGCTATAGAATTGCATAAGCTATTTTTTGCAACTGATAAATTGATATAAAGGAGAAAATCAATAGTGCTTCAAATATATGGATTCCATTCACTTACTTGTTGAGTACAGTGCCATACAGAGAGTAATGACTAAAGGTATCCTAAAAGCAAACTAAAATTGTTGTTTGCCCTCTGCGACTGACCCAAAATCCCAAAAATCTTGGGTCAGTATTTCTTTTTTTTTAGTTTGAGTGGTCTATTGTCCTGTTTCCAGATGATAAATGTGTACAGCAACCAAACGGAAAAGGAAAAAAAAAAAAAAAATCACACGAATTTACTCCTAGCACGGGCAAAAACCTATTTTGGAATGACAAGGGGAATTAGGGAATTGAAATTGTGTGCTGTGGCAATCAAACTGTGTATGAAACACCTGAATGGACACGAAATTGGCCTTAGTAAAGCTTGGCGTATTACGGCACCGTATATCAACGAACAGAGTACAATACGACAAACACTTGTAATATTCAAATTTAAAGAAAATGTTGAGGCAATTTGGTCCAAAACTTTATAAACAAATATAAACGAACCATTTTGAAAAAAACAAAGTTTGAAACAGTTTAATAAAATTGAAAAACACTATAAATAAATTTCTCCTTCTCTGAAGCAGCGAAAAATATCAAATATTGCCATCACTACACGTTAAACACCGTGCTGTCATACACTGTAAGCACATGCTTACAGCGCGCATGACTGTTTTTTGACATGGAGTCCTACGGTATGCTACACGTTGAGTTGCTACAGCTTTGAAGGTTGTGAGGTGTTTTCAGCTGAGTGCAACTTCCGTTTAAATGGAGACTTTTGCCGGTTTGTATGCGAGGCTAAACAACGATGCAACTTGCAATTTGTTTTGCGAACGGTACAAATCGCCATCGGTCCGAATGGACCCTGGCAGTCGGTCTGGCAATCCTGAGCAATTACATTGTCAAACTAAACATTACAACAGTCGAAGAGACTTTTTTTCCAAAATTGTAAAGTTAGTTACAGAAACATTTTTCTAGAGATATTTGAATGCCACTCTTACGTATTATTTAGCGGATTTGACTCCGAATAGCAATCACTTTCTGTTAGAATGAGTTTTAAAAAAAAAGGACGCCGACCGACCTTCCTGATTTAAGCTGAGGGAGCAACACACAATTTTTTTTGGCCTTATTAGGTGCTTGCAGTCTAGCACGTGTAGGGTATATTAGGATACATATACTTGTTATCAGCATGCAAAAGCAGATTTTTTTATGATTTTTTTTTATGTTTACTGATTTAGCAAATCACTGATAGTGGCCTTAAGGGGGAAGGATATATAGTCCGGGTAAAACTCTGGGATAACAATAGCTTAAAGGTGCTTGTTCCGATTTTGTCTATTGCTTCTCTACTTGATATTAGAGCCTGGCCTTGCACATACGCCTCATGGAGACGGTGGGAAACAATCTTGCAGTTTTGATGGTAGAAGTAATACTGCTTATTGCAAAGCCTATATATTTAAAGGTCCCTGGCCCGATCGCTAATGCCTCGTCCCCCCAGAAGCCCCGATTTTACGGAAAGTGGTCAACATTTTGGTATCAGAAGAAAGCTACTATTTTTCTCATTTACCCTGTAAAATCTTAGGGCCAAAGATTTTTGGTTTGGAATAATGAGCCGAAAAATGTACCCCAATTTGGTCGCGCAATATCAATTTTACACAGTACTCTATGGGGCTTACGAAATCAACTTTTGCCTCACATGAACGCATTGAAATATCGGCGCGAAACTTTACAGGTGGGGTTTTTGGGGAAGCATCTATCAAGATGAAACTTCATATCCGTAAGTCGGGCCATCCCCCTTTAATACTCGTGCTAATATTGATAGTACATTAAATGACTATTTTTCTTTATATCTGGGAAATAATGATTTGAAGGGCTCAAATTTCAGGACACCAAATGAGAAAAATACGGCCTTTCATCTGATATCAAAATCGATACTACTTCCGGGTAAATGGGGGGGGGGGGGCTTCCCAAAGACAACTGGAACACACCTTATAGGCGATAATCTTGTAATCTATTTGGACTGGAATGTGAAACTGGTGTCATATTACAGCTGTGAATTTCTGCATTGTTATAATATCAGAACAACATATTTTTAAGTTATTTTTACAAACACAATCATAGGGAACACCCCCTTTTAAATTTTTTTTCCAGGGGATTTAAATTGAGGGAACCTGAATGTGTATATGCAAGGGCTTGTAAGCAAAATGTAACCTTGATTCCTACAAATAGCTAAATAAAATTGAAAAATTAAGGACCTGAATTATGATAATAAACATATCAATTTGACCTGAAGTAACGGAATAGGACCTTTTGAAAAACAAAGTAATTAGCATTGGGAACATTCAGTGTACCCACAATAAACTAGACTAGACCTATGTTAATTTTGGCGGCTATATATATTTTCGAGTATTGCAATGCGAACTACATAACTACATACATGAGCTAATTTATAAAGGTGGACCCGTGGAGTTATTTTAAATGTTATGCGCCTTTAGCGCTAGCTCCTCAGGTCTCACCTGATTATATTTCCTGTTGATGGATGATGATACAAGAGTACAGCCTGTCTTACAAAATTTTCAGTTGTGATTTTGACTTATGGCCAGTAAGTCCGCACATATCTCTGGATTGCCTACAGCCAATGGGATGAAACAGCAAGTAAAAGCATGGAGTCTCTTCTTAAGATGTGTGTGGCTTTAATAACATTAAGGTATCATGATTAAAGAATTGAACTTAAAGAGACATGAGGATATTTGCCAGAAAGAAGCGCCCCAATTTTTTTCGTACCAGGGTTTTTTTTCCTATTTGGAATGCTTTCCAATGTTATAGCACACCTGAAGTGAATAAGCCTTATACGCCATCTTTATGTAATAAGATGATGATTTAAGTAACTTTCTGTCTGTGGCGCACGACAGAAACTCAAACATGGGTTCTATGGGACAATTACGATAGTCCGGCAATTTTTAAAAACAAGGTTTTGTTTTCTTATCTGCTTGTTGTCTAATAAAACTTTCAAATGTCTTGTCTTGTTAGGATGTCTGCATCCGATCAGTGCAATTGAGATAATTTGTATCCCCTCAAAAAATACTTCCTCCTTTGCACTTAATGATTGTACCAATTTTTTTTGAGACAGAGCTGTAGATTACGACACTTGTCACGTTTTTTTGATGGCGGTTTTTGTGCCAAAGTCCAATAATTTTGAAAGTTTCATAATTACAATTTTTGTGGCCACAGCCTTGCTCTTTCAAGTGACACCTCACTTGTAAACAATCGTCAAAAATGGCGAGAACGAATGCCCGAAAGAACTTCAAATCTCCTTCACCAAAAGTTGCACTTTGTGGAGTTTTTTCATGGCCTTGCACTGTACTGCAACACCTAACCACCGACCATAATCAATATTGCAAGTAAGGCTTACTTGCTTATTCAGTAGGAAACCTCTTTGTGTAAAACCATTCAGCACAATTCTTGTGTGTAGGCACAGCATGACCATTGAAAACATCCCACAAGTGAAATTTTTGGTTAGGGAGTTTTGTCATCTTTCGGGCATTCTATCTCAGCCCTTTTGCATGTTTTTTTTACAAGTGAGGGTGTTATGAAATAGCAAGAACCATCAACTACTGATCGAAAATCATGCAGAGATACTTTTGTGCCAACTGTACTTCTTCAATGTTATACATGTAATAAAACTTAAGCCTATTCCTCAATGTTTCTTATTATTTTGTAGGCATTAAAAAAGGCCCATTGGCCTTCGTTTCTCCTTAGCCAATCAATGCCTGAAAATTTGATGCTGCAAATAATTATTGTCAGATGGCATCAAATCACAAAACTTTATTCCTGTACATGAAAATTAGATGTTACAATATTGGGCAATGCAGCACCAAACTAGGGTTTCAGACTAGTGTTCTTTAGGAAACAAATCTGAACTAATCAATTATTATCCCACGCCGAACGAAGTTCGGGAGGCTATAAAAGACTCCGTCCATATGTCCGTGAAAAAATGTTAACCCTGGAACATTTGGGCATCTCTTTTTTTCTGGATGGCTAGAGTAGCCAAACGTGGGTATATTGTAGGAGTGGCAACCCCCTCCTAAACCATGTAATCATGCCCCATGGGCCTCCCCTGGGTCTGTCATGGGTAGGGGAAAAGGTCAATATTGCACACAAAAGGGCCATGTTGTTGTAATGTCATCTGGAGTTCCCGTAAGGGCTACGATGAATGTAACTTGGTGGAAAGAATCGTGTTGATGAGGTCTTTACCTGATTAGATTTTGGGCGTAAAATATGCTAATACTATCTAATTTGGGGCATAATTTTAAGAAAATTTTCCCGCACGGCTTGTATACAAGTTATCCGGAGTTTTCTGTAAGGCATATAATGATTCTCTTGGTGGAGGAAGCGGGTTAAAGAGCTTTCAACCTGCTCGAATTTTGGGCTGTATTTTCAACAAATTAACTATGCAAATGAGCTAATTACTATGCAAAAATCAGCATAATCGCTATATTTTTTTGAAACTGCAGCATATTACGGCAATTCCTTCACTTCACTTCTTTGCCATTTGAAAGTGTGTGAATATGGTGGCTCAGGTATGCAAATGAGCTAAGTAAATATGCATAATTGCTGTATCGCTAAAAACAGTACAGTCGGATATACAAATTCCTGTGTTATGTGAAAGACCACTCTGCCATCATTTGTGTGAATCGTAATGGGTCACATTGTTTGTGGCCATTAAATGTCATTTCTTGATGCACTGATCTAATTAAATATGCATAATTGCTGTATTGCTGAAACGGTACATTGGCTATGCAAGGGGAGAGTGAGGTGTCTCAGGGAGGGGTGTGGTGTGGGTGTGGTCGTGGAAGGGGGACGGGTGGCGTTGAGTGGGGGTGGGTGTAGCTTGGGGTTAGCACGTTCATTCAAAGGGCTTCAAAAACAGTGAGCACTTGAGTGCTTGTGGGCCAATTAAATGGTCATTGTTTTGATGCAATTGGTCTAATTAAAATGCATAATTGCCTGTATTGCTTCAACGGTACCTTGGATGTGCAAGGGGAGGCAGGGCCGTACGCATTGATTTATTTTGGGGAGATGCGGGACCTCGAAAAAAAGTGGACCTTTTTTGATAAAAGTGAACCGAACCCCCTAAATGGTCCTTTTTTGGACTTTTTGAATGTTTCATAATCAAAAAGTGGAACTTTCTTGTCAAATTCTCTAAATTTTGGGTCTTTTCAATTAAAAAAAATCAAAAAGTGACCTTTTTTCCCCTTTTTGTGGCAGTTCGGGGGTGTGCCCCCCCTCCCCCCCCGCGTACGGGCCTGAGGGGGGGAGGGGTGGGGTGCGGGGAGGGGGAGGATGGGGTTTGGGGAGGGGATGGGGTGTCAGGGGAGGGAAGGGCAAAGGGGTGTCGGGGAGGGAAAGGGCTGTGTATCAGAGAGGGTGGGCTGGGGTGTCTTGGGGATTGGTAGGGTGGGGTGGCTTGGGGGCGGGGTGGGATGTCTCCGGGTGTGGGTTGTCTTGGAAGGGGGGAGGGTGTCTCAGTGAGGGGGTGTCGTGGGAGGGGGAGCGGGAGGGTGGGGTGTCGTGGAGGGGATGGGGACGGTCTGCGGGTGCGGGGAGGGAGACTGGTGGGGTTCATATTGTTAACGATACATAGTACTCCTCTCAATCACTCACTCACAAACTATGGTCTTGTTTTTGTTTGTTCTGTGCATTGCCTTGACTCAATTGAAGAGAATTTGGAAATATATATTTTCTGCATTGAGAATAAATTTAGCTAATTTTTTCTTTGACAATTATTTGCCCTAAACCTATAAAGGCAACCTTTTGGTGATTTCTAACAGAATCCAGGATGAGATCAATGTTTGTTTTTGTTCTTCCCCAAATTAGCCGAAAAGCCATAGACTTATGTACAAAACTTAAACCAACCTAAAAAATTATCTTGTGTGAAAAAGCTTTTGCTGATTCAATTATTCAGGAGCCAAAATGGCCATAGATAATGCTTGTTTTTACAAAATATTTGTAAAAAAAGTTCAGACTTGCCCACCCCTAGTGTGGGACTAGAGAACACTGTATGTGAGGTGCAATTGATGTGTTGAAATTGCCTGTTTATTTCAGCATCATGTTATCTCTAGGATGTACTGAATGAACACATCACCTGACATCAAATTGATGCAATTAACCCAAATTTGTAATGAGATGGTTTTTTGTTGATATAATTATATGCTTCCGTGTGAAGGAGAAACATGAAAAAAGTCAGACCCTGAATTGGATCCCCCACGTTTACAGCACTTTTAAAAATATTATTCCATCTTGTTGGAGACATTCATGTAAGGAGACATTAAACTTGACTAGTTAAACAGTTCTAAATGTCAAAACAACAATGGGAATTTAATAAATTGTATCTATCGTTACTGTTGTCTGATATCAAATGTTTTGATTCTTTAAGTTGATTGCAACATCTTGAGTTATTGCAACTATCTTTGACAGTAATAATATTCAATAAGTGTTGAATGATCGTTAAATGGTACCCTCTTCACTACAACATTTAGTAATGCATAACAACTAATTTATACTGCGCCTGTTTCCTGTCCATTTCCCACTGGATTACAAGCCAATTAAGAATAACACAAAAGAAAAGAATATGAGTACCTCTGCAAGGATCAATAGGAATAACCAATTTATAGACCGTATTCTAGGGGGAACACCTGACTGAAAGTGCTCTGACCTCCGGGATCCACGGTGCATGCTAGTCCTCACGGTCGCATCGATCCGAATTTGGGGATAGTTACCCTAATTTCATGACTAATTGGGGAGGAGATATGATGACTTCAAGCAGACTTTTAGCTTTAAGATCTGAGATGTTTCCATTGAGGAGAAGTGAGGCGTTTTCATCTCGGCCATGTTGTACAGGAACGCATTAGACAGGATTTAGTGGTGTGAAACCTGAGTGTGCTTCCGTTATTTTGACAACATTCATTTTGAGTTTTCACTTACGTTTTTTTTTTTGAGATGAAAAATTTATCAATCATTAATCTTAAATCTACATTTTTTCAGAGTCACTATCAGTCATAATTTTTCGA
>JAMKCH010024530.1:0-19194 GCA_023653785.1 Ophioderma brevispina
TGAAGACAATAGATTAATAATGATGTGTTTTGGGGTTTGTAATGTATTGTACGCCATTCTTACATTTAGTTACTCTGATTCCAATTTTTAAAATTAAAAATGGCACTTAAACTTTGTGAATAAAAAAAAATGAAACGATTCAAAGTGGAAATAGTCCTGGATCCTAACCATATTATGAGTCCTATCTGGGGATACAAATAAAACATTAGAGTGAAGACCACATTTTAAAATATAGCCAAAAAGTGCACGAGCCAATTTTACCTTTTTGTAATTTAAGGTAGGTTGCACCTTTACTACACAAGTGGTTCCATATTTGTATTTATTTTTGAATCAAATGTGTCACATATTCTAACATAAGCTAATTTTCACCATAGTTGAATTATCAGGAACATCGTTTTGACCACATCTGATTGCTATCCTTCCACAGAGTTCATGTGTACCTAATAATTTTTTAAATGGAATAAAAGCAGGCTTGAAAATACTACCTTTTGACATATCTAAACGAATTAACTTCAAACTTTTCAGTTAGATATGACTATAATAGGATTAGAATCCAGTATTATCACCTTGTATCTTTTTCAGTATATTTTTAGTTAAAAGTAGTGCATATTTTACAGAAGATTAGCAAAGTCCATGAGAACTGTTCCAATGGCACTGTTGGTTACTTTCATGAAACAAAGTATGAATGTAGAATTCTGTCGTAACCAGTTTGAATGGCTGAATCACACTACATTTGCATAGCAGAGGTATGTCGGAGAGAAAGAGAGAGAGTAGCATGCAATCATGGGGTCTAAAAAAAGGAGGAACGAAGAGAGTGCAATGAATAAGGCTAAAGTTTTTTTTTTTTAAAAAAGCCACTTATTTGGGTTTCCCGGTGCCTGGTCTCCCTGGCCCCGCCCTGGCTGAGTGGCCCATGGACCTCCCTGCCATATGAGCAGTTTCGATCATCCCCCCAGGAATAATATCCGCACCCTGGTGTGCGGGACCCGAGCTATGCACATGCATGATCATGTTTGAACCACAACCAACACAATCACCATACAAAATATGGCATAAAATACATGCACAAACGTGTCTTAATCTAGTTATGAGAGGGGAAGAAACATCTTTGAAATGACTTGGAAAAGGTCAGCTATGTGTTTTGGATCTTGGAAATGCTTGTCTCAGCTTATGGAGATCACTGTTTTCTAAAACTATCCTATTATGATATATTTAGAATCCGCATGAAAATGCATTCTATGAGTCCCAACAGCCCTTGGTCTTAGGTCTTGGTTTCTTGAGATGGCATCCTAAATTAAGTACTTGAATCAGAATAATTACCTCTAATGATAAGTACTGAATGCTCTTCTTCTTTGGTTAGTGTACGATACAATACTACTTGAATTGATAGAATGTTATTACATTCTTTTATACTACAATCAATAAAGACTGTTTTCATAGTTTATACAAATAGCAAATATTGGCTTGTAGCATTATAATCTTACTAACAAGTACATAACCAATTCTTAAGTACTGTATTTGATCAGGCCTTGTATTAATGGGCTACAATGGATTAATGATTTGGTGGACCACTGCTCACCCAAACACAGTAAATCAACAGCACCAAGACATCAGTATGACATAGAAAAAAAACCATCCAAGGATTATCACATTTAAAAAAACATATCACCCCAAAACCAGATTTTTAACATTTAGCAAATTTATCATCCAAGTAACTTCTATTTATGGGCAATTTGGCCTTTTCTCACCCAAAGACCCCATGTTCTCTGTCACCAAATTCACCTTGGTTTGAGGTTGCCAGCCTTACACCCATATCCCCTCCCTCCATACTTAGAGTATGCTTACAGCATGGTATGGTGTTACAATTTATTATATATATAACTACTATATATATACAATAGTGCTATATTTTAATATGCCCTGTATAATATAAATGTTTCTATTTACAAAGTACTGATTAATAGCTGCATATCGACCTTACATACTGTTTGTTGACATATATCTGTGATAATAAAAAAATATAAAATAAGTACATTCAGCTATATTTAATGAGGAACATTAGTGTAAATCCCATTTATGGCCAGTGAACTGTATATCCAATTTAGTGATGTCAAGAGGGTCTTTTTGCACAGTCATGCTGCAGTTATGTGCAAATGTCTTAGGCCCAAAACAGGAAGGTGCCATTTTTCTATGCAGTGTTTCTACGATTACTGACTGAACATACCTATCCTCTTCTACAAGGCTTCTGGTGTATTTTAGAAGTGTGTAGTATTGGGGTATTGCATTGATCAATACAACATTGATTTGGAGAGTTTCAGACACTCCAATACCAGTCAACTGCTTGTATATCAGGTGAATTAAATTATAGCACAGTGATGTCACTGAGTGTATTTTTGACTCAAAATTTTAACAAATCTGAACATCACAATTGTCCTCAATATGTTAATGTGGTTGGAAGTGGTATATTCTTATTTTGGACTAAAAAATATTTTGTCACTTATGTTCCCATTTAACCTGCCCTTTAATGAAAAAATACATCGGTCCTCGGACCGCATGTGTCGCCTGCCGTCACGGTTTGTAATGATAGGTCTCATTTGACCTTGGCATGTGACCTTTGACCTCATTAATAAATGAGGGACCCAATGTTGCACCTATGATTCAAGTTTGGTTCCAATTGAACTTCAACTTTTCAATTTAGGTCAATTTTACATTTTCAGCATATCTTACAACTTGACCTCACATGACCTTTGACCTTAGTATGTGACCTTTGACCTTAGTATGTGACCTTTGACCTCATCAGCAAATGCGGGATCCCATGTTGCATCTACGACTGAAGTTTGGTTTAAATCCATCAAAGTATGCGGATATTACAAGCAAATGTTAACCCTTTTTCACAACAACAACAGACATCAACAACAGACTACAGCCTACAGGGGACAAAGTGATCCCTATGTTGTCTTCCTGCCTCAAGGCAGGCGACGCGACACAAAAATGGTTAGCCCATGTTTCACATGTAAAGACACTTAGTGTGTGCATAGATTAAAGATTGCAAAGTACCTTTTTCTATTCATTTACTTTAAAAAGATGTTTTATCCATTTAATCTTTACAACATTCTTTCAACATTCTTTTTCTTTCAGAAAACATGCACTGCAACTCAACCGCAACCAAGGCCTTGAGATTCCGACATTGTACTCTTCACTGGTTCAATCAAAGGTCAATTTAGGTCAACCGTGAATGGGTACACCCCATCTTCATCTCCATCATAACATCACTGTAGCTCTCCTAATAAGGACATGTGTACCATCTCGAAATATTGAGGTAATTTCTTACTTTTAATCGTGTTGAACCTATATTGCTTTCTTTCATCTCTTATCCTAAAATCTAGACTTGATTACATCACAAACAATATGTTTTTGTGGGCCGCCAGCTATAGCTGGCAGGACCACTTGGCAATCCGTTGTGCGTGTGTATGTGTGGATGTGTGTGTGGATGTGTGTGTGTATGTGTGTGTCACAAATTGTTAAGTTTTTTTTTAAATTGACCTCAATTGAAAAGTTTAACTTCAATTGGAACCAAACTTCTGTCATAGGTGCACAATGGGATCCCTCATATGTTGATGAGGTCAAAGGTCATGTTGAAAGGTCAAAGGTCATGTGAGGTCAAGTTGAAAAATGGGCTTAAAATGTAAAATTGATCTAAATTGAAAACTTGAAGTTCGATTGGAACCAAACTTTTGTCATAGGTGCACCATGCGATCCCTCATATGTTGATGAGATCAAAGGTCACGTGCCAGGGTCAAAGGTCATGGGGCGGCCCACAGCTTATATTCTTTGAATATAGCGAGCGCGAAAGCCGAGAACCGCGAAATTCTAGTTATAAATACTGTCACTTTGGTCCATTATTGGGTACATTAGTAGTTTGAATAATAATAGCTCACTTTCTTGGAAGAGATCAATCCATTTCAGTTTAAATTTTGATTCATGATTTATAAGGTTTCTCTTGGTATCAAATAATGAGCAGTCCACCTTGGAATGGTAAAATGTAAGTCACTTTCTTTGTGGTGTTTAAAAGATGTATAAAAGAACAATTCAACTGGATTCAGGTCAGTTTCAAAATTTCTTTGGAGAGTCTTTGATTGGCACAGATGATGTCACTTAGACTTTTGAAATTGGTATGCAAGTCACAACATTTATGTCCAATTTAGAAGTAGTCAGATGCACGTGGAAAGCTCAACTGTGGGGTTGTCAATTCCCGAATTCCCAATTTCACCTTTTTCCACCCATCATGGTCTGCTTGGAGCTTGTTTGGAGCAATGTCTCTTCTTAACAACACCCATGCGGCAACTTCTATGCCAGATTGCTATGCCCTCTGTATTCATAATGCCAGCGGTTGCATAGCTGAGGACTTTGATGGCTCCTGACGAACAGGATTTGAACTCCTGGAGATCGTATATGGCAAATGTCAGCACCCCATGTACCACTGTGCTGAGTCATTGTGATTACACGTGTTTGTTTTTAGTAGAAGTAGGAGCCCTCCTTGATCAATGACAAGAACAGCAGGATTGCACAATGGCTACTGATTATTTTGTACCACTTTGGTTTCCTTACTCTTATTTTCTCCAATGTCTTGACTCATATTGATATCTGTTGATGGATATTTCAATCTTCGTGTTGTTGATCAGTACCATTTTCAATATTCAGCTTTGCTGATCAGTACCATTTTCAATCTTCAGTTCGCTGATCAGTACCATTTTCAATCTTCAGCTTCGCTGATCGTACCAGTTGCAATCTTTCAGTGTGCTATCAGTACATTTCACTATTAAGTTTTGCTGTCAGTCCCTTTTCATCTTAAGATTTTTGCTGATCAGTACCATTTTCCAATCTTTCAGCTTTGCTGATCAGTACCATTTTCAATCTTCAGCTTTGCTGATCAGTACCTTTTCAATCTTCAGTTTCGCTGATTCAGTACATTTCAATTTACTTGCTGATCATACCATTTCATCTTCAGCATTGCTGATCAGTACCATTTCAATTTCAGTTCGCTGATCAGTACCATTTTCAATCTTAAGTTTTTGTTGATCAGTAACATTTAATCTTCAGTGTTGTTGATCAGTACCATTTTCAATCTTAAGTTTTGCTGATCAGTACCATTTTCAATCTTCAGCTTTGCTTATCGTACCCATTTCAATCTTCAGTTTTGCTGATCAGATACATTTTCTATCTCAGCTTTGCTGCCAGACTCATTCTAGCTACAAATATTGAAATGTATAGCTTTGTTTGTCTGATCGTGTCATTTTCAAATTGCAGGGTTTTGGTAGGAAATTTTAGGAGCGGATGTGTGGAGTGAATTCATTCTCAACATGTCCATTGAGGTCAAGCGTGTGTTAAGCATGTTAGCTTCAGGAGGTCCTGCACAAGTGAAAAATAAGAGATGATTAAACCGCACCCAAAAATACACACCACCCCATTGCCCCCCCCAAAAAAAGCAAAACTCAAACATTCAAAATACCGATAATGCACTGAATACTTTGTTTCTAACGCTGTGTTGTCAACATTTTCCAAAGGGTTGTTTGTAAAGGTAAATTTAGGTTAATAATAATGGGATTTTGTAAATGTTTAACTATGCCCTCTGGAAAATTAAAAAAAAGGCTTTTTACCTCTCACAGAAATCGACAAGCCTGGGTTTTTCATTAGCAGAGTGGTTACATCAGTAATGGCTAATTTGGCAAAAACTGGTGATGTGGAGAAGTTGACTCTCTTTGTGTTCAAGAACTTGTCAGTTAAGGGTGGTTAGTTAGGTTTCAATGACACTCAGAGTGTTGAATAACATTCTGTATCCCTGAGCTGCATCAGTTTGTGTATCAGCAAATCAGCTGCTTTGGGATAGTGGTACGTCTTTCCATCTTCGCATCTCTTAATTTCATTAACGCCATCTGGTGTCAGATGATCTTCTAGATATACGGCAATGTCGCTGGGTTTGATGTGGTGACGAATGTGATCTTTGGTTTGCCTTAGAACAGCTCTATGGAGAAGGACTTGATCAGGTATGCCTAGGAATAAATATATATCATCAAAATTACTGAACAACAAATCCAACCAATGGTCCATTGATTCAGACAGCTTAGGATGATTTTAACAACATTTTCTTTTTAATTGTTTTAAGTAAAAGTTTATATAATGAAATGTTTGTTATCATAACTTGGTCAGAAATGGTTAATACTGGTCTTGTACATATTTTTGTGTCGCCTACAAAGCAGGGGCACATATGGATTGCTTTGGTAGTGTGTGTGTATCTGTCTGTCTGTCTGTGGTAAACATGTCAAAATCAAACATTCCTTAAGAACTAACATTTTTCGTGCTAAAAATGACTGTTTATGTTTATTGATAGTAAGTTCCATTAAGGGTCACATGACCTCATAAAGGTGCTATTTCCAAAAAAACAAAGTGCACTTTGGGATTATTAGAAACATCTTTGAGGATCAGAGAATTCCACGGAATCACTTTGCTACCCAATCCATGACACTGCAGTCACAGAATCCCTATCGATCATCTTGGATCAATGACAGATGGTTTGAGCAATGGTCATCCTCTACTTTGAACCTAAAGCAGTTTGTGGACAGCCCATCTAGCAAGCCCAAAGGCTGTGACCTTGATAGGAAAGCATGGGTCAACCTCAACAGACTCAGAACTGGCGTTGGTCGTACAAAGAACTTCCTTCACAAGATCGGAGTAGAACCATCACCAAACTGCGATTGTGGAGAGCCACAAACCATTAGCCACATCATAGATGACTGTGAGGTTTACAAGTCCCCAAGAGGAATTCCAGGCCTGATCAACCTGGATGATGAAACTATCAGCTGGTTAAAGACGGATCTTCCACTTTGATTTTGGACTTGCACGAACGAACGAACGAAGAAACATCTCTTGTATCACATCAATAATGCTTGTTAAACTTACCAAAATTCAACTCATAGGCTTCAAATGGTTCCTGGGAAGAAAATACAAAATATGTTATCTTAGTTTTCTTCAATGTAACACGTTCAAAATAATAAGCATACTTAAGGTAAATATCACCAAACAAAAATCTTCATTGGAAATAGGCCACTCCATTTGAAATTTGAACCCCCCTTCTGAGGAAGATTTTCAGTCCATACAAATGCTTTTAGAAATTAGTTTTTATGTAGAAATGTACTCGATGATCAATTGTTGCTAGGAACTCTTCAATGAGTTTAGCAGCATCTTCATTAAATTCCCAACTGTACCAGGGTGTTTGGTTACAAAGATTTGGCTATCATCCTTACATGATGTCCAATTGTTGCTAGAAACTCTTCAATGAGTTTAGCAGCATCTTCATTCCCAACTATACAGGTGTTTGAGTTACAAAGATTTAGAGATCATCCTTACATGATTCATTGTTACTAGAAAATTTTTCAATGAGTTTGGCAGCACTTCAATTCCCAAGTATATACATCATATATAAAGTCCTGTCTTGATTGGTTAAAAGTGGAGGATAAAGTCAACTAGCTCAAGAATGAACCACAAATGAACTATGCCCTGGGAGAGCGGGCATCCCATTCAGAACTAGCATTTCTCGCGGTTCTCGGCTTCGCGGTTTTGGCGCGGAGGGGTACAGAGGTTAGGGTTGTTTGGTTCAGTGCGGGGAATATCAGAGTAAACGTAGGTTTGTAAAATTTGTCACCACCTTAGGTCCCCTTGCCTGTATACCGAACAGGGACCTTTGCAAAACCTTATTACGGCCTTTTATTGCTGCCTTAAAGTCTAAGGTCTTTTCTCAATTCGAAACTATCCAAGACCCCTTCACAATGAATGGGAGCTTCAGATGTCACTGAGTGTCCTTCCACCCTTCTATTACCAAAGGTGCCCTTTCCCAACTTAACAGTCTCCTTTCAAACGACAACAGGGGCAATTCTAATGACCTTCACCTATACCCTATTCCCCAATCGACCAATGTTTTTTTTTTGGATTACATTGTTCCGTCATGGTTTCTATGTAATTGGCAAGGAAGGCTTGACGGATATAAAATATGGCAATACATCTTTGCATACATGACACTCTCCCAGGTTTCCTTTCATCACCCAGAGTTCATTCCCAACTACCCCCGGGGTTCTCTTCCCACCAACGCCAGGGTTCCCACATTTTATACAAGGAATTGTGTCAATCACCCCATGCCCCCAAACACACCTTCCCACCCAAGTCAGGTTTATGCATTATAACCAATTGAAAACTAAAAAAAAAATGAAAAACAAAAAACATATTTTTAAAATAAATTTTTAAAAAAGGTATATTGTTTTTACCATTTTCTCACTTTTTTCTATAATTTATTATCTGTTTAAAGATTATTGTATTTGGTCATATCGTCACATTTTATTTTTTATTTGTTATAATGTTTTAAAAAAACCATTTGATTGTATTTTTTTTAAATGTAGTTTGTCATTTGTTTTTCATTGTTTAAGATTCAGGTTTTATTCTTTAAATTAATTGGTATTACTTTTTAGTTTTATATTTTGTATATATTGGCCGTTTTAAATGCTGTTTATTGTTTCATTAAATTTGTTCGTAATTACGATATTTTATTGATCTTAAATTGTTTAACTTTTAAACTTTAAGTCCGTACTACCGTCGTTCGTATTTATGCTCAAGTTCATTGTTGATTTATATACTGTTTTTTATTTTAATGAGTATTTTAATAACACGCCACATCTTTCCTCAACAAAACCCTTGCTTTTCGTATTTATCAACGTAGTATTTTTGGTATTTTCATATGATTCCACTAAATTTTATTAAAATTTTTTGTTGGCTTAGGATGCTTTATGTGCTTTATACAACTCGATCTGGGGGTTAATGTACAATTTTGTTTCACAAACTTCCAAATGTCTTTTATGGAACCCTCGTAACACAGTATGAGTTTAAGTTAGATATGTAAAACCTTGGTTTCGAAGAGGGATATTAAGAGAACATTGGGCCCACAATACTGGAATGAATTTTCACCGAATATTACGGTTCTCCAACATGATGCGTTTTTAAAAAGCGAAGAGAAAAAAGAAAAGCATCATGCTGCGTCTCATATACTAGATATAACATTTAATTTGTGGCAGGTTTGGTTGATGTCTTACGGGTCATATAATAAGCTACCTAAACTTGTTGTTGCAACTTTTGTATAGTTTTATTTGTTAATTATTTATATTATTTTATGAACGGAGGTGCCATCGTTCTGGCCAATTTGGATTTGGTTCACCTCGCTTATATATTGTATTTTTTTTTTCTCACTTCCTTGATTTGTACTCATTTATAAAATGTCGATGATATGGAATAAGCAAGAAATTATCAATTTGTCTTAGATGTATGTTTTAAAGAGGTCTTATTAGTTCATTAATTTTAAGTACACATGCTTATTGATGTATGTCATTTAGTTTCATTTTTTGTTATTTTTACATTTATTTTTGTTCTATAACTTTGTATTAATTTTTTTATTTTTAATTAATGGCTTATATTTTGGTATTTTAATTAATTTTAATTTAAATGGTTTTTCTTTTCAAATTCTTATTGTTATTTGTGTTTTATTTTTTGTTGTCATTTAGCGTTTTCTTTTTTTTCACACTTCATTATTCATAATTCTTTTGAATTTTGTATTTGTAGTTTATTTGTATGTTTAAATTTATTTTCTGTGGTTTCCATTGTAATTTTGTTTCATTTACTTATTCACAATCGTGTGATTCACTTTAAGATGTGTTAGGTTGTCAAAAAAGAAACGAAAAAAAGTTCGGGGAAAAGGGAGAAAAAGCAAAAGAACGGCACATTTTGGATAACAAACAGCCAAACAAGAACAAAAACTAAATAACAAACAATACAAATAAATCGAAATGCTTTAGACGATTTAGAACCATGGGGACAAACGGGGGAAAAATAACACATGGACATAAGCGCAGTTAAACCGACTGCGCACTGAGGAAATTGGCCATAAAAGGGGTAACGGCTCCCAGTGCTCACAAGCTTATGGAGGAAGATTGACACGACCCTAATAGCCAGAGAAGCTAATATACCGAGAATAAAAAGCGAACCAATTATCATACACTACATCATAAACTATTTTTCCTATAGCTAGAAAAGAATAAATAAAAACCTTACATGATCTTGCTGGATAAATTTCAACCCATTAGTGAAAAATATACGGCCTTATTTCCACAAATAACGTACACATCACCCGTTATAAGTGTAAACCCTATTTACGAACATGGGCTATTCAAATGGCCAGTTCGGAGGACGAAAACAAAACACTCCAATTCTTGAAACTGAAACACGGCTTGCCTCACAAAACGGTCCAAAATTCCACCTTTTTTTTTTTTTTTTTTTAAAAAAAAAAACAAGCCTCGGCCCTCCATGGAGAAGCTTCAAAACATAACATATACAATTTATAGCTCTAAAACACCCCTCCTTCTATCAAAACGGTTGACAGAGTTCAAATTTTTCTCAAATGCAAAAGGCACGTACTACCCACAATACGTTGCACATCTTCGGAACGGCACATTCGTTGATTTTCACAAGTAGACAATTCCAATATACAGACTAACGTTTGATAAAGTTGCCCCGGACACCTCTTCCCAGCATAGAGACTGCCGTACGGATTATCCAAATCCGTATACGAGTGTACTACTATTGACGTGGTTGTAAGAGATTAGAAGATGAAACAGCGAAATCGCCGGGTCCACATTCTGTGTGTGTGAAGCAGACGATCGCTTTTTGGGCGAATTTTTGTTTCACATTTCCCACAGTGCTGGCACAGAGTCGCGGTTACAACAAACCGAACAAGGGCAAACTGAATAGTGAAACAATGTACAGCACGCTTTGAGCTTGTAGACTCGACGAAGGTCTTAAATGAATCATGACCAGATGATAGTGTAATACCAAACGGAAGGTAAAAATACGCTGAAGATTGATGAAGAATTCGAGGATTATTTGACAGCGGTTGCCGACCATGCAGGCCGTGGACAGGTTGCCGAATTCGGAGAAGTTCGATGAATTGATAAGCATTGCCGACAGAAAAATGGCAATTGTAGCAAGAAGTCAATGATGGGGATCCGTTTTGGACTCCAACGTCACTTCCTCCACACAAGACAGTTGATATCAAGGTCATGAAGATCGTTGCTAATCTTCCGCGTTTTCAAATGTTTCTCAGCCAACTGAAACAGCAAGGAAGGTTGGTAAGGGTGTGTAAAGCACCAAAACAAAAATCCCATCTCGCCAGAAGACATGGCTTAATTCACGAGTCACTGGAGTTAATGATCCAACAAGGTCTACGGACCAGGTGTACCTGGATATAACGCTGTAATTTTGCAATCGTGGCAGGAAGAACTTACGAGACAGTGATGCAGAATTTTACAAATGTGGAACATGGAAGGAAGAAGTGGAACTTTTGGAATTTATTGTACTGTTGCGTGTTTGTGTTTATTACTTTTGGCCTGTTTCTTGGAACCACCTAAGACGTGGCTCCGGGAGAACTATCGGTTAAGTTACACGCAACTTGTACAAACATGGCCTACACATATTAAGCCTATGTTAAGCCTCGTGGCTTTAGAATGTTCTTTAACCAATCAAGAGCAAGATTATATATTCACGTATATAAAATCAAAAGATTAATGTTTTCTTCGGGACATGGTTGAAGATAAGGCACTCTTGGTGATCTCGAACACCATACGATGCCCCTCGGCTTACGCACGGGGCATAGATGGTTTCGAGAATACCTTGGGCCTATAGTTCAACCATGCCCCTCACAGCAGGCAATTTGTATACGATACCAGCGGGTTGGTGATACAAATTATTTGGAATATCCTTAAATTGTGTCACTGTTCTAGGAAATCTTCAAGGAAGTGTGGCAGCCTCTTATCCCAAAGATACAGGGTTTTGTGGACTACAGTCAGACTTCTTGGATAGTAATTGGCCTCCTTGTTGTTTCTAAATCTGTGGACAACCAGCAATATACTTGCAATCAATAATTACAATATGAGTAATATTTAAATTTTAAAAAAAGTGGCAAAACAGGAAGTGTAAAAGTGTTCACTAAATGTCCTATTAATGATGTTAAAATGATGAAATGAAAATTAGGTTGAGGAATATTCATGATGATTACAATGTTGAAGGAATTGTAACTCAAAACAGTCTTAAGAACGAGACCTTCCTTCTCTACTGTCAATAAAGAATATGGCCTTCACCAAAACAGACATTTTCGGCTTACAAAAAGGAATAGCAATGGGTTTTTAAGTCCCTTATAGGTTATAGTTTGTGTCTTAACGATTTGTTTTGTTGGTGTTTCAGTAACTTTTGAAACCAAGTTATTTCCAAAAATGTCAGTTGATTCTGAGGGTTGTCTATGATGCCTCACTGAGCAATCTTGTATCAGATTGCCTACAGGGTAGGCCACTGTGTTGTAATATCTGTTTTGGCAGAAACTTATACTTATGCTACTAATGCTTTGAAAGCAGATTCCAAAACTTTGAATGTACGGATTAAGCAACCACATACATCTAAGGGTAGAGGCTTAGACACGCGTCAGATGCTGTTAAAATCTAACCTTTGTAGGGGGTGGGGGACAAAACTAATGGAAATGCCATTTCTAAAAGTCAGAAAAATATGATGAAGGGCAATGGGGAGATGATTTGTAAATCCGTCGCCTTCTGCAATGAGGCATCTGGGTTTCATCTAGGTCAGCAGGGACGTGCCTTTATGTGAATTTGATTTCATAAGTGCCACACTGCGTTTTCAAAGCGGTTCTGCAGTACTTTCAGTTTTTGCTGACCAAAAAAAAAACTGCTATCTCCTTATAAAAAAAAAAACAACCATTGTAATATTGATAGTTATGACTTTATATGATTCATACTATTCATTGATAATTTGACTTTGATTTTACCTTAGAGGTTGACGCTAAAGATGGATCTCTCGGATGGAAACTCTTCATATGGCTCAATACCTCTCCAGGAACACCAAAAGCTTCTGCCATTGATGATAGTCCCATTCAGGTGGGTCTGCATTCACCCCAGGCAATCAAAAGACAAACATTCTTGATGAATTGCTAAGGGAATACAGTTCCAGCCACACTTTGGACCCACATTTCTTTTTGGATTCCAATGCTCTCGTATGCTGTTTCTAGCAGGTTGAAGCTTGCTAAAAGCAGCAGGTCTTTGTAGAAGTCTGTGAAATTGAAGTTCATTAGCAAAGATGTAAATGTTCAAGAACAAATTTGGCTCCTCAAAATTAAGTGAGAGCTTTGTTGATGATCACTGAAATAGGAAGTGAGACTGAGGATTAAAACACTTGTGAATTAGTATTATTGGTTTGGTTAAAATGAAGTTAAAAGAAAATCACGAATAACAATAAAGTATTATTAGGTGTCTTTCATCTTGAGTCTGCATACGCAAACTGGGGGCAAGAAAAAATGTATTGGAGTAACGAGATAGAAAACTATTAAGCGATGCAAAAAACTTTGAAGTCCTTGCCCATTTTGGCGCTCAGCAAGTT
Source organism: Ophioderma brevispina (assembly GCA_023653785.1). Lineage (NCBI taxonomy): Eukaryota > Metazoa > Echinodermata > Ophiuroidea > Amphilepidida > Ophiodermatidae > Ophioderma > Ophioderma brevispina. The sequence goes on from JAMKCH010024530.1 coordinate 13,531, forward strand.
TAGTTTGATGACAAATTTGGATGCCAATCGGAGTGAACATCTGAAAAAAATATGAATTGTGGGTCAAGTATAAGGTCATGAGAGGATCACCTGTGTAACCACATAGGGCTGGCCTAGGGTTCTTTGAGCAGGTTTGGTAGTCAAGCATCTGGCATAGAAATTGTTTGATTATATTTTTACCAACATGGGATCAAAGGTCACTAGAGGTGCCCAATCTCTGATCACCACAACGAAAGGCTCCTATATAAAATATGGGCTTGGGACATTAAGCATCACTAAATTCTCTTAATTCGATAAAGCATTCATCAACACTATCAAAAGAAGCAATTTGGCTTCATTGAACTGAATGTTAATTTTCTTTTTTAATGTTTACTCTATACTTTTCAATTGTTTAAGCTATGTAGTATAGGAGAAATTATGAATCAATTACTGGACTAACCTTGCAGAGGTTAAGAACTGCAATATTTCGTCCGAACACTTCGGACTTCATCAGGCAACTGCAATGTTTCAGGTTGGTCACGTGACCAACCTGAAACATTGCAGTTGCCTGATGAAGTCTGAAGTGTTCGGACGAAATATTGCAGTTCTTAACCTCTGCAAGGTTAGTCCAGTAATTGATTCATAATTTCTCCTATATTCCCTACTGGATGAAGCATAATCTACATCAACGTTTAAGCTATGTAGTGTGTACACAGTCTAAAAGCTTACGTGTGTCCTGTTGATAACGAATCATTTGTCTTGTATGCGCAACAGGTAATGATGTCTGGCGGTTGAAAGCAACAGCTCCTGAAACATTATGGAGTGGTGAGTAAGGAATCAGTTGGCTAGGTGTAAATCTTGTCTGTTTGTTAGCCAGGTTTGTACTGGCTGGAATGATGCCTGGGGGAATACTTGTGGTACTGAGGTAGATGGAAGATTTGTCCTGTTGATGGTGCAATCTTCTACTTGGAATGTTGCTTGAAAAACTACAAACAGCCCCATCACTTACCCAAGAATAGCCTACATTCAAAAAGAAAAAGAACAAAATAAATTCAAATCAGTATCTATAGAGCAACCCAGAAAACCCACAACTTATTCTTGTGGGGTTTTAGTTTTCACCATGTAGCCTATTGTAATTATTGTAACCTATACTTCAAAAGCTAAGGAAGCTTTACCTAACAAATATTGTTTCTATCTGTGAAGTGGTTTTGAAATTCTATATGATTCTCTGAGGAAGCAGTTCAACCAATGACAACCCTACGAGTCCTGCAGGCAACAAAAGTTGCTCTGAGATCATTTTTTTATTTTCACCCATAATTGTCAAATTATGCATTTTCATGGCCATATTTGGAATCAGCATGAAAAATGCATTCCAATGAGTACCAACAAGCCTAGTCTTAGGGCATTGGTTTTTGAGATGGCTTCCCAAATTACTGTAGGTCATTTGGGAAGCCATCTAAAGTCAATGACTTAGGTGTTTTAACCAGAGAATACACAATGAATGGAAGGGACAGTGATTTACCTAATTATGTTTATTTTGAGAAACCACCGCAGCTTGGAACCTTCCCATCGTGGATTTAGGGCCATTGAACCTGGAGTAGCCAATGCATGGAACATCACATAGGAAATTCCGTTGATAACCAACACCTGTTCTGTCTAATGGAGCGCTACGAACTTGACTGCATATTTTCATTTTTTGTACGCCACCCCCCCCCCTGGCAAAATAAAACACACCCACGGGGTGCAGATTCCCGGGGACGGCCAAACGATTAATGGCAAGGGATCTAGGGAGCCGCTTAAGACCCCGGTGGAGTCCAGGGGTAGTGCCCCGGTGGGGTTTCAGGGGAGAAAAGCCCCCCCCCCCCCCCCCCCCCCCCCCCCGAAAAATGATGTTTCAGACCTTATTTCATGCTCTCTCCTTCTCTACCATTTTTTAGATTACCGGGGTGCACCGTCCATCACACCCTGCTTGCAATTTTTGTCAAGAGGCCCTTAATAAAGACGTATGCAAAGTTAATATCTTACGTGTGCTTAGACTACATTTTAAAATTTGATGAAAAAAACACTGATTTGAAGGAAATAACAATACCAACCACTTCAGAAAACAAACTATGAATTGTGGCTTTGTGTTCAATTTAGTCATCACTTTTACATTGTGATTTAAAGTTATTATGGGAAGTAAAAGCAACTACAGTTACCATTTAGGAATGGCTTCAGGAGCTCTGTTGGTGGGGACAAAGCCTATTTAAAAAATGTTGGCTGGGTTCATGGTGCTTATATATTAAAGAGGTATGGCTTCTTGTTTTTATTTGCTATACAGTTAGGTTTAAAACTTCTGATTTGACACCATAACATGTGAATTGTGAGTGAATTGTACAATATACTTAATGATGCCATGCATTGAGAAGTAACAAATGCTAGAGATTTCCAGAGGCATCTTCTACACTACAGGATGGTTCCCCATTGTCTTTCTACTGACCATGTCTATGTTTTGAAAACTATTCACAATATTAAACATATAAAAAGTAACAAAAAAAAAGTTCTTCAAATTGTTCAAAGGGATTGCCAATATGTGGTTGCCAAGGTCAAAAACAAAAGCCCTGTTGGAAAATCAGTTGCAGATTTCTGGGTTAATTTCCTGTCGAATGATGAATCGCTATGTACTTGTTGTTAACAATACAAGACTGTGTTTCTCTCGATCTAGTAATAACATAATACATAAACTTTGCTGAATCACTTTAAATCTTAAGGTATGGATAAAATGTAAACGTTCAACAATAATAAATACAAAAATTGCTCTTGTGAGTTTGACCTTTTAAACATTAATTGAACATGCTTTAAGGGTGAATTCTTTTACCAACTATAACTCTGCTTCATACTTGACCACCGGGACGTTGACAACCCATACAATAGAGGGTCTGAGGTACATCCAACCAGAGCGTCCAGGGCACAGCAATAGAGGGTCTGGGGTACATCCAATAGAGGGTCCAGGGCACATCCAATAGAGAGTCCAGGGCACATCCAATGAGGCGTCAGGGCACGCTTTGACCTCTTTTTACCCAAGGTGTAAAATTATTTTTAAAAAAAATACTGCACGTAAACTCTGCCTAATCCCCTGGCAAGATGGCCAGTCTGGAACATGACCTCCGATGACCTTTGCCCTGGTCCCATGACCTTTGACCTTGGACATTATCCACATATGAAAGGAATCCCTATTTGCACCTTAACCCCGTCTGGTTAAATGGACTTCCACCTGTGAAGGGATCGGAAAAAACGAAAACCTGAACCAAACTGGGAAACAACATACATTACATTAAATCTAACAAACCTAACCAAACTGGAAACCACACATGGCATGAATGTCTCCACTATCCCCATCTACTTTTCAAGCCAAGGGGATGAAAAGGAGTAAATGCTAATAAAGAGAAATGAAAGTGTAGTACTACAATACTCACTTTCAGTGGTAGATAAAAAGCGTTAACACTGACCTCACCGGCCTCCTGATTCCAATGTCTATTGGACTAAAGGCTTGAGACTTGCCTACAGCTGTTTCTACTTGAGCTCGTAAAGGAATGCACATTGGTGACCAGATCTCTGCTTGAAGAAAGTCCCTGTGGGGCTGAGGGAAACAACAGGTGACCTTTGTCCTAGGACCTTGATTGAGTTCATCCCCAAAACAATCTGCTTCATCTCCAGGGATTTGTTTAGTGGCATCTTGGTTGACGCCTTTCTTCTCTCTGACAGCTACATGTTCAGCCCTCTTATCTTTGGGTGAGTTGAACATCCATTAACTGATCAACGACTTTTTTTTAACCCAAAGTGCGACAGGATGGTTGTTGTCCCGATGGTATCGATCATCATGTTTGTACTTGTAGCAAGGCGAAGTTATCTCCGGTTATAAACATTGTGGTTGATGTCTTGACACTTCCATACGGAGCCTGGTATATGGTATAGGTGGGATTGGGCTGCAATCAATCTCTTTCTACTAAGGGGGTAACTTGGGTGGAATAATGAAAGTCTTCATATCACCCCTTAGATTTTGTAGGAAAAAAGATTTTAATATCGCATATGCTAGTGTGTTATTTACATTATATAGAACATATAAAAGTTTGAAATTCATGACATATGTAAAATGAATTGTTATATTGTGTGAATTATTTAATTGATATTTAGTCAAAGGTTAGAAAAATAGTGCACCCTCAAATTTATGCCCTACCTGGTGTGGCAGTATGCTAGTCAAAATGTTGCATGAGGGTAGTAAGGAAATCCGGATCTGTGTTACATTGATTGGTCAGTCACGTACTGCTAGGTAACTCCTGCTGGTTTTTCAATCCTGGATGGTCAAGATCAAAGTCATGTTTCAGCGAAAGATGGGCCCGAAAGATTCTTACTGGGCAGCCAATACAAAACATCCAGTTGATGATGCTCATAATGGGTCTGTTATTTTGGCCTGAAAGAGCTTGTAGAGGAACAATAACTTCAATTAGAAAAAACAATCTTGAAATTAAAGTGCAACAAGAGAATTTCTGGAGTCTCCATATTAAATTGGGAGCAGTTGTTAGATGACATCGTATAGAATTTGACACTCCAATGGAGTTCTTACGGTATTTGGTTAAGAACACTTCCATATTGAAAGCAAAGAGAAAATCAAATGATACAGTTCAATTATTTAAAACACGAGAGCCGGCTGAATTAGTAGTTGCTCTATACCAAAATGGGAAGTTCACAATTTTGTATCAAAGAAAACATTTAAGCTAATTCCTTTTAATACGTTGAGATAAAGCAATTAAATCAGTATATAAATTTGGGTTTCAATTTTAGGCGACATATGAGATGTGAAACACTTGGTGAACCTATAATCAAACCTACAATAAGCCCAAACTAAGAGGTTCAGTTTTCACCCACTTGTCCTTGACATTACAGTTTATTAATATTTTTGGCAGAATCGAACCCAAGTACACAAAGAGCCTGGGCTAGGAGAAACATCACACCTTGTTTTTCGATTCATTCCTGCCAAAAACTTGGGCCACATTGCAAGCCAAAAACCAGAATTGCAGAAGAACAACTGGTCCAAGTTCATATGTGGTGTACTCCAAATGTGGTTGTACTACTGATGTGCTGGATGAGGTCATGGGGGCCCGATTTTAAATGGGTTTTTTGAGATTCTATTCATTCGTTTTCCCACCAAATTCGGCCATTATAAGCCCGAATGAGGAGAGCAGATAAGACGCTCAATAGGGAGGAGGCCAGCAACTCAAGCAATGTCGACATCCACTCTTCAAGGACTGGAACATTCGTATATGGAGGAAATCAACGTCACGGGAAAGGGGATCAGCGACCAGTTCTGACGAAGTTCTGACGAGAAGGACGAAATATTACACGTGAGTTCTAACAACCTAAAATGGTTTGGCCACACTAAAATATATTAGATACGACTAGGCTTGTTTTGTTTGTACTCATCGCAATGCATTTTCATGCTGATTCGAAATATTGCCAAAATTGAAAAAAATTGACATGCTCCCACAAAACCCGGATTGATAAAGTCTGAAATTTTAAATTTTGAGATATGTGCAGATATGAAGTGCTGAGAAAACAAGCTTTAAAATGATGTCTAACATGTAAACATTGCACTCCTTTTGTCCATCAAAAATTAATATATGGCCTTATTCTTTTGTTTTCATTGAG
>JAMKCH010024531.1:0-18969 GCA_023653785.1 Ophioderma brevispina
TGACAAAATATTAAAAGCTTACCAAAATCAACTTTGTAAAACATTTAGACATGGGGGAAAGGTTTATAGAGGGTAAAAATTAAAATTGTTCGTATTGATTGAAGAGATGTACCTCTTTATTGGGCTACTTACTCCTAAGGTTTAACAAGAGGATATTATCATTACAACATAACACTCTACAAAGAAACACAGCGCTTAACAACAAGAAGATAATCCCGTATCCCTTAATTCCCTAAATGTCATTTTATGCCTCTTTTCAAAAATCCCGAGGCGGACCCCTGCCTTGTGTTTACGGGAAAAGTGCTCCTAGATCTAACAACACAAATACCGCTACCTCCCTTTTGTGGTGATCGTCAGGTTGCTAGTCATTTTTCTCTAGACAACAGTGGACAAAGGGATCCCTATGTTTCTTCCTGCCATAAGGCAGGCGACACAAAAAACTACACACAAAATACACCAGAAAAGCCAGAAAAGCAGCGAATTACAACTGAGACGTAAAAGTTTGTCTTAAGTTCACGTTTGACAAGGAAACTGTTCCAAATTGAGAGAGCCGCAACGACAAAGGAATGGTATCCGGCTTTTCGTGTCGAGCGTGGAACCAAAAGCCGGGTGGTATCGTTAGAAGAGCGGGGTCTGAGTCAGTCACAACAAGCTCCATTGTAAAATTGAATGAGGTTCTGAAGATGTGGAGCAGCCGTGCTATGAATATATTTGAAAATGAAAACAGAAACTTTGTACAGCCAATGAAGCTTGTCCATCAATATGGTGGTGGACTGGTCCGCAGGGCCGTCGCTAGACAATTTGTAGGGGGGGTGGTCAGAGACAAAGATATGTTGTTTGCCACAATGAGAGCCAGTGGCGTAGCTATAGGATTTTGATATTGGGGCCATTGTCGCATCTGAACCGACATAAAACGGTTGGGGTCCAGGGGCCCGCCTTTGGGCGCCTGGTGGGGTCCAGGGCGAAGCCCCGGAAAGTTTTGAGTTTGATATGTTTTAAATGTCTTCTGAGGGACTAATTTTGTAAATTTACTTGTCGCACGCTGATCATTGATCCTTGAACCTATACTTTGCCGGAAATCCGACCTGCAAGCGCTATGACCTGAATTCTTCAAGTGAACCTACAGGCTCGTCTACGCATCGATATACTCTTAAATTTTTTATAACGGGTAACAATCAACCACATCAAGGTACTTTGACTCCAAAGAAAACTAGTTGGACCACATTTCAAACCTAGTCGAGTTAAGCAAAAAGGATGTCATTAATTGCTCTTCAAGTGAACCTACAGGCTCATCTACGCATCGAGCACGATCACAATCACCTGGAAAATTTGATAATACTCACATAAAAAGCTGATCATCAAAAAACCCCCCCCGGGGTAGGAGTTAAAAATTATAACATCATGATTCCTAATAATGCCAAGGACGGCATGAATGAGTATACACTATAAAACCTTGCAGGCCTACCATGGAGCCCTTATGGACAGAATAGTTGAAAATATGCAGCTTGGACAGTTCATTGTTGGTACTACGATCAAAATGCCATGGTCAATGGTATCAAGTCAATCAATACGAGACATCCTTATTTAGCATCCGAGGCTTGAAGGATGTAATCAAGAGTTCTTTGAAACTTTAACACTTAAGTGCCCAAGCTAAAAAAACTTCCGTTAGTGCCCAAGGGGTGTTCCTAGGGACCCAACACAGATAACCACTTTCCCGTGGGAGTTTGATCATGACACTAACACAAATAAATGGGGGTCACGTAAGAACCACATACCCACAATAAAAATGAAAATCCGACCTTTGACCTATGACCTATGGCCAATTGAAATTGTCACTCTTCGAAAAAGAGTGGTTCGCACATTTCCATCCTCAGCAACTCCAATATAATGTTTTGAACCAAAATAATTCATTATATCTACTCCAGAATAAGCAATTAAAATAATCATTGCAAAATATAGCCAAATTTATACCATCTTGTATTTTTCTCAGAAACTTCAAAATCGCCTTGTTTTTTCCCATAGACTTACACAGTTAAGAGCACGGCATGACAAAATTAAAATTGATTTAAGTATTATTAATTATTAATTAATTACCTCCTAAGGTATATATCTAAGCAAATAATTTAATTACTTTAATTTTTTAATTAGTAAAATATCTTGATTTTTTCACTTCCGTTAGTGCCCAAGGGGGGGGGGGGTTCCTAGGGACCCAACCTAATTATTCTAATGAAGCCGTGGGCGGATTTAAATTTTTTTGTATCAGGAGAAGCGTATTCATAAATCAGACAATTAGCAAAAAACTCCTTGAAAAAATTGGTTGCGTAACCGAGAAATCGCAAAAAAATCAAATTTTGGGTACTATGGAACCCCCCCCCCCCTTGGGCACTTAAGTGTTAATGACATAAAGGGGTATAATGCTAAACATTATGTTTTTTCAAATCTACTCACGATTAGAGAGTTTCGTTCTCCGGACAGAGAACTTCCTCAGTAATGCGCCGATCCAACCGCTTTAATCCCGCGGGATGCGTATTTTTTCTCATCCGCAGAGTGCAGATATAGTGACTTACAGAATATATCACTTCGTCGTGATTCAAGATGTTAGTTCCCCTCTTCCTGATCGATATTGCTTCTCTCATCCATCTAGTTTGCTTGCTAGAGTCTGTGTCATTCATTTTGGCCCCTCCCAGTCAATCACATGATTGAGCTTGGTAATGTGATCTATGGCAGGTGACTAATGCACTTCCTCCACCGAGTATTTTCTACTGGCGCGTGTGAATCTCTTGCTGTTTTTTTGTTTGCGTCTTTCATATTTTCTTCCAATCTAACTCCGAAGGCTCTTCGGAGCTGTTGAATTTGCGATCAGTCGGTTGGCTTGACACAAGCTGGTCACAGAGATATAAACAGTTTGCTGGTCGAAAATAATTCCTAAATTAGGGTTTCTAGAGGATGGTAAAATAATAGTATCATTGATGCGAAAGATAAGATCGTGTAGCTTACTTGAAAAGAAGATAATACAAAATGAGCTCAGTCTTGTCAGGATTCGACTTAAACGTGTTCACCATCATCCAATTGTTGATGCCTTTGACACAAAGTTTGAATAATTACACATAAAACGTCTCTTGGGATATTTGAATTAGCAGTAGGCGGCACTTGGATGTCATGTGTATTTAAAGGCTCAGTCACACAGCCGATTTTTGCTAGAAAACCGCTTCCAGACTGCTCCAGACTGGTGCCGATTGGTCAATTTTCGAAAATCGTGAGCAGTTTTTCTTTTTCATGTGTAGTTCTGGCAAGATCTGGGTCTGTTCTGTGCAGTCATCTGTAGTCTTACCCATTATTTGCTAGAAAACCGCTTCCAGACTGCTCTAGACTGGTACCGATTGGCCATTTTTTCGAAAATCGTGAGTAATTTTCCTTTTTCAGGTGTAGTTTTGGCCAAGTCTGGGACTGTCCTGTACAGTTTCATGTGACGGAACCTTTTTTGCGTCAACAACTCGGCGACCAATCGACGAGTAGTCTTGACAGCGACATGTCACAACTTGTGCCGACGTTTCAAGGTCGGCGACTAATCGGGGACTGAACAAGTGGCGTCGCCAATTAAACATGCTGGGTCTTGTTGATTCCATGATGCTGTCGCCTACTGCTCGGCGTTTCAGCATCCTTGTCTCGTTGACGACGGGGATACTCGCAGACTAATCATCCCTGGTCGGGATAAAAATTGTAAATTTTGCAAGTTTGAACAAGACTGTAGCGGATTTTGAAAAAAATGCGGTCTTGTGTAATCGGGAAGTGGTTGGGTAGGGAGCTGTCTTCTGTGTGACTATACCTTTAAGACATAACCAAAGGCGCAGAACCTTATGGTAACCAATTTAACATAATTGCCGGCTTCATAATAGGTCGAAGGCGAGAGTTTTTAGGCGTATTTTAACATGAATCAGCCGGCTTCTGGTTTTGCTACTGCGCGTTAAATTATAACCTAATCAGTCCGGACATTGCCGTAGTAAGGACATTCTTTCACTATAGGCAATAAATAAAAATACTGCAGATCATTTAAAATAATAGCATTGTTAAAATATTTTTCTATCGATTTCTATAAAAAACTTTAGCTCTTAGGATATATTTTGATGGTATCATTCCGCGACTTTGCAGTGTTTCGACTATTAGTGCCAGTGCACACCGAGACCTGTGATTCTCTTCCTATGCGCCCTTAGCGCTCGCTCTCCAGGTCTCACATGGTTATCTTAAGAATGCAATTTTTTAGAATGTCAATTCAGACTAGTCATGCTGGTGAAGATATTTTTTACTTTCGTTACAGGTGCAATTGCTGCTGCATCGGCTCTGTCCGCTCTGCTTGTCATATTACTCGCTATTACCGCGATTCATTACTTTTGTAAGAGGTATGTTAATGATCAAACATAAAAAATATGTCGCTTGATCTTAATTAAGTTCTTTTCTAATTTATAAGGTTTGCTATAATGTAAAATCTACCTAAAAGAGTGCATATTAAATATCAGCATTATGTTTGCCTTTACAGCCGTACATCGCGCATCCAGGCAAAACAAAGAAATGACAATTTTGAGCTCAAGAATCGCCAATCAACATCAACTCAAAACACGTATGACGAGCCTTACGAGGCCAGAAAAAGTAAAGCATATCTTGGGTTAGATCCAACATCGCGACAACCAGAAGCGGTCTACCAAGGAGTGACGAATCCCGACAACTTGAAAACAGGACATGGTTATATTAATCTTGGCAATTCATCTCGACAAAGCGAAGCATTGTATGATAATGTAGAAGAGAATGACTCCAACAAAGATCCAAACCCAATATACCAAGACGTTTCAGCCAATAAATCAAATTCACCTGTTATCAATCATCCAAGAAAATGACTGTTCCTCCCACTGTTCATTCAAAATCCAAACAACTATACGTGAATGCACCAGAAGTTATGAAAAACAAATAATGAACCATACACAGAGAAATTACCATTCACATTTTGTGAACAGGAAGCTGGTTCTGGATATTTGTCCCTTTCTTTGATTATTTGTCTATTGTTTTAGTAAATAAATATTCTTTGGCAGCCCCATTAAATAAGTTTATACAATTCATTGGGTGTATTACATAGTGACGGAATGTTGAATTTTTCCATTTTTACGAAATTAAGGGAAATGGTAGTAAATACCAAAATCTTCAAACATGCCAAGTGCCGAACCTTGCAAGTACTTCATTAATTAATAATCTTAATTAGAAATTTTGCAATTTTGACGTATGTTGCACAACAGAGACTTTGGTGTATTACATAGTGACGGATGTTGAACCCTCTGTCAAAGAAGGGTATACTTGATTTCCCACCACGGCTTTTTAAATACTTTTGTTAGTAAATATTCTCATCTTAAATTTATAACTGACACACGCAAAATATGTAATTAATATATAAATACCTATATTAGTAGAAATTTATATTATATTTACAGTTCAAAGTGGTGAATCTCGGCAATCCACTCAAACATCCGTCATTATGTAATAAACCAAATTGAGCAGATTCGCGATGACGCACGTTGGTTTGACGGGTGTTCAGAAACGCCGATTGTTGTTTTCCATATGACGGATGCTGAATAACGCTTTAGTATAGGGGAAATTCAACATCCGTCACTATGTCATGAACATAATCGCCGATTTGCGTAATTTCTGGTGTGACGGATATGATGGTTAACTTTCCCAATGTATTGCATCCATTTTATTAAGTAAGAATTCATGAAGATTAGCTAACATAAATTTCCAGTTGTTCATTTCGTTTCTTAATCGGATTTGATTGTATGAATCGTATGTAGGGGTGTGTACTGACCCTCTAGAGTTCGCGATTTTTCAAATGCGATTGTCTCAGAAACAAAAATTCGTATTTTGTTTAACATCTGTCACTATGTAATACACCCGACGAATTAGCGTTTTAAAGGTTCTGTGTTAAGTTTTCTTTTTCACAAGATAAGGTATCATGAGGCAAAATACTTAAAAAATATCTTGGCATAAATCCAGATTCAATTACAAAAATGAGAACCTCACGGATCTGCCTCGGTTCCTTTAAAAATATATCAATGTCACTGATTTTTTGTTAATTTGTTTAAACCTTTGTGAACCGTTTGCCTTAGGTTTTCGATTGATGCCATTAATTTCTTTTTGGAAATGTGTATTGTTATATGCCCTACACGAATATTGAAGACATCGTACAAATAACTTGTATCCACCATTAGTGATGAAATTCTGATGTGTTATGGTGTACATAGGAGTTGGAGTTGGATTGGTATTTTGATTTATCATAATTTTCAAGTGTATTTACTCAGGATATCAAAGTTAGCGTACAAGGCAGTACGCGCTCGCTGCCTCATAATAGGTCGTATGCGAGAGTTTTTAGGCATACTTGTTATTTAGACTAAATCATTATACGGAAGAGGCGTCGCTGAGGTTGGGCGCGTCGGTCTCAGCAACATAGGATTGCCTGGCGTTGTTTTCAAAAACGCGTAGGGAGTTACGAAAAGGCGTCCATCCTAATAAGTTTTATTTACGCAAACGATCGACGAGTCATGCATAAACGTACAGTTAAGATTTTGCTTTTACTTGTTATAGATCAACCGTCAGTAAAAGGACGGTTTGTATTTATAGCTGGTCTTCTTGAGAAATTTAAATTGAAGCGTGGACTACAACTGATTATTTTTACAAGGATTTAAATTTGGAAAGGCCAAGATAGGGAATTAATAGGTACTGGAGATCGCCCACGATGAACAAAGATTTCAACTATATCAAAATTGTTAAATACAGGAAAGAGAACGGTAATTTTAGAGCAGCGTTAACGTAACTAAAGACCAGTGAAAAGAGAAACGAAACATTAGCCATCAACTTATAACGAACATAGTGCAAAACTGCATGAATACGTTCGGTTAAATCTACCTAAACACTCCATGCGGTTTCTCAATAAAGCACGCAATCTGCCAACTTTTAAACATTTTGAGTCTTCCTAGCATAATTCGTACATATGAATTTGCACATATTTTTTGCTCATACTATATCCACAAAATTCATCCATCATTTGAAATATTTGTTTCCTGTTTCCTCTGCAATCTACAAATCAATGCTGCTCAAAATCTCTCCTCACATTGATTCTATACTCAGACGAAACCAAAAAAGATTTCGTAAAGGCAGCTCTACACTACCTCAGATCTCAGTGCTTGAAGAACTGAAATTTTCTCGAGGAAAGCAACCATAGGTTTTTGTAAATTTTTCAAAGGCCTTTGACGGTGTTAATAGGAAGGTTATTCTCATCAACTATAGTATACCATAAGAGACTGTCAGGGCAATTAATATTATGTATGGACATGAACATAATTTCTACAGAGTATGGTGGCCCTTCTAGCGAGCTTCTGACAACTGCTGGTATCCACCAGGGAGATACCCCAGCCCTACCTCTTCGAGATTATTGTAGACTACATACCCAGAAATCCCTTGGACACATGAATGCACATGTGGTCCAGTGGATAAAGCGCCTGACCGGCACGCCAAAGGTTGTGGGTTCGATCCCCGCTGTGGCTAATGTAGTTCGCCCTTGAGTGAGGCGCTTTACCTCAAGTACTCCTCTCTACTCTTCTAAATGGGTGCCGGTGTGAAAGTACGCCGGGAGTCACAGTCGGGCTCCATAGACGACAACGGAATAAGCGTGAACCTTAGGTTACGTGAAGAGTCAACTGAATCGAGTGCCTATTCTTTACCGTTGTAGCCGGACTATGAGTACGGCGGACTATAATAATTACTTCTACACCGGCATTATTCAATGCTGGGAAGGTAACAGACTCGCTGTAGAGAAGGTGTAGCGACCCCCTACGGCAACATTATATGGAGGAGTCTGACCTATTCGCTTCGAAATAGAGATGGGCACTGCGTTCCTCTGCATATACAGGTCCGCCCGCTTTACCTTTTTTGGCACTAACAACGACAAGAGATTCACTCTCAAAGCCAAGTATTCGAGGCGTCGAACTGGAATGCATGTCACAGCTCTTAACTATGCAGATGACCTTGCGGTCACTGCTTGCCAGTTACAAGATACACGGGACTTGCTGATATACATGGCGAATATACTGCTACCAGGGTTGATCTCTTTCTTAACGTACTGAGTATATGACTGTGAACTAGGGAGGTTGACGATTTAAAATACCTTGGATCATCTGTTGCAGAGACTAGGAAGGATTTCCTGTTACGTAAAATACAAGAACGGGATGCCTCTAACAAGCTCCACGACATATGGCAATCTAGCATGTCCAAGTCTACAAAGCATGCTTTCAGAGCTTGCATAGAAAGCATTCAATTACATGGAGCCGAAACTTGGACCATGAAGAAAGAGCTTCAAGATCGCCTTCATGAGACCTATACAGAATTTCTTATGTGCAGGAACACAAAACACGAGCTCAAAATATTCAAATAGATGGTGGCATCCCTCCAATCTTCCCCATTGTTACCCAACGTCGACCGCACTACTGGTCAATGCTTCCGTGCCAAGGACCAAATATGAGCTTTTGTTTACTGGAGACTTCCATGCTCAAATCGATACAGAAAACCCTTCCACTACATCGTTGTAATTACAAAAGACATCCAGCAAGATTTAGAGGACTGCCAAATGGTATGAGCAACAAGACTTGCTGTAGTGAACTATTTTGGTTTCAACGCAATCAGCTATTTGTCGTAGTAAATTGGACGTTCCCCTCATTTCCCCTATTTGAACCTTTGATACGCAATTTTTGAAGAGACATGCATTTTGAGAGCTGCAAAACTGTAAACACAAAGAAATTGTAATCTCTGTATTTTAAGTAAACTTTTTTTTTACTTATTGCTTAGCAGAAGGAATTGATGTTCTTCAATGGACTATTAACAAGTACTATCAGTACAATTTACAGATTCGTTATTAAATAGGTGCTATCTGATCCTCAGCCTGGACCCCGGCAATCACCTCATCCAACCTGCGAAATTGTTATCATTGGAAACCTTGTATTTTTTCATCTGCGAAATGTTTTGGCTGCATGTTCTCTTTCACGTTACGACGCTACGAACATAGATATGGGTTGATTAAGGTTATCGGAAATATACTGGCAATGGCCTTTTTCTATGAAAGAAAGGAACTTATATGTTGTATTCGAGGGGCACCAAGTATGTAATCTACCTTAAATTTTGGAGCTTCATGTTTTTACATGTCTTGAACAGCGGTTTTGCCGGTTTTTATGTAACTACGTCTGTAAATGAGAACGTACATGCATTGCCGTAATATCCAACTTCGTTCATAATTAATTAGTCAGGTTGTCTGATAGAGAACGAAAATGAGAATAAATGCCCCTTTCAAATTATAAATAATATCTTAGTAATGTATTAAAACGTGTCCTTTCATGTATTTGTATGCCATCTTTACATTTTTATTGGCAATGCATTAATTTGAAAGCAAAATAATGTAGGCCTATAAAAATCAAAATGTCCCCATATATTCCATGTAAGGTAGCGTAGTATTGCGGTAAGGTATTGGGTTTCATAAACAGGGGGTCACTGGTTCACCAATGTAAAAAAAGCGCATCAATTGGTGCCTGTATACACCCAATTACTGCCCATGTCACGCCAGGTTCACCACACATTATATAGTGTAAAACTGCTAATGTTTGATTGATCAGATTTTCGCTATTTTCACGATTGTTTCGAAATGGCCAAATTGTGTACTAGGTATATTGTAAATTTAATTGTAGGCAAACATTTTTCTGTTATTGTTAAATTACCAATAACTTGTATATTAAAAAACACAAAATTAAAGATACTGCGAATGAGGACACTGCGGTAGACCTTATTTTGTCCCGACTGTACTTACTTCTTCATGTAATTTCACCACGAATAATCATAGAAGTTGTCTACAGTGCGAGTCAAAAATGATTGTTCCCATATCTTTTTTTGGGCGGTTTTTTTTGTCCTTTAGTTTTTTGTCAAACTGTGAAAGGTAGCTCTTACAATTGTAAATACTTCAAAAGTACATTACATAGCTTTCAACAGGAATTGAATATTTTTCATTTTGGGTTCAGGCAATCAATATTGCACTCATTTAAATACAGAGTGAATAAAAAAAAATTGTGCATGAAAAACCACAAAATTTGACTCGGACTGTTACTCAACTGTGATGCAGTTGATTGTTTTCATGATCTGGCTATTTTCGGACTTTCTGTGTTAGATATGAACGATTTACAAGATCCAGAAAGATTTGTCACCAAGTCAGACAAAATAATGGAACTGAAAACCAGCTAACTGTGTTGTAAATCCATTGGAATTGGGTGGTACAAAGATCAGCCGAGGGAAATCTTTCATATCTAACCTATTTCTTCACCAAATTGCGTCATTTTTTCAGCACAAAATGTCGAAAATATTGTCACATGAAACATCACCTGAGTCACAGTTGAGTAAGTTTAAAACAGGTTAGGGTCAAATTTGTGTTTTTTCCTGACACATTTTTTTTTGATTCACTTGGATTACTCAGATTTACCTTTGTACAAGATTCTATTTGATTTGGTATTTGAAGAGGCATATTCAAGATGGGATACCTAATGTGGTGCTTTACACACTATGGTGGGTAAATGGGTATAATAAATGCCCCAATGAGTATACACATGCCATTATTAAGTTAGATTAATGCAACAACAAGTTCAATTATTTTGACTCTTCTGGAATTCTTCAGCGTTGGAATGAACTCGTTTTTAACTGTAACACTTAGTGACCAAGGGGTTTTCACTCCGTTGAGTCCCCAGAGGGGGGGGGGGTCCATGGGACCCCATAATAAGGGGTAAGGAAACCACTTTCCGAGGGGGAATTTTTGCACGAAATTTATACCACATGTGAAGCGATCATAAGACAACCCAAATCAGCAATAAAAAATGAGATTTGTTTATTTTTGGTGCAAATTAGGGGCAAACATTTGTTTTCCAAACACGCGAAAATTGGGCAAAAAGACGGAAAAAATTCAAATGAAGACTTGCGCTGACATCAAACATTTTGAAAAACTTTATTTTCTGTGATATCTATTCTAGAAGACCCAAATTACTAATTAACAAAATAACCAGCAGTTTTAGGAGAATCCTGTATTTTTAACGGGGGGTGTTGCAAAATACACGTCATTTTCCAATAGGTTTGTACAGAAAACGGTTTGGCAACGTACAGGATGAAATTTTTTGGGTTTTTGTGTTTTCAGCACATAAAGGGTTATATTATTAATTAATTACAAAAAGAAAAAACCACAACAACAAAACACAAAAAATAAAAAATTTGCTTTGGTTCGCGGGTTTCTTATTCTTATTTTAAAAAATATTCTCAAATGCCTTTCCGTAGTGCCAGGGGGGGGGGGGTTCCATGGACCCACTACTATCTCATTAAAGACTTGGCCGATTTTAATATTTTTGGTATGAAAATAGGGGTGGGCTATAAAATGTATGATGTACCATAATATCATTTTGTCCTCACTCGTATTTGATGTAGCTTGATCCCATGAGCATTTTGACACCAATTTGTCAAAATCGGCCAAAAAAATGAGAAGGTGCGCCCAAAAAACGCCATTTAAGGGAGGGGGGTCTGAGGGGGTTCGTCTGAAAATGATAAATTTGTCATTAATGGAATTAGGTGCCCATATTTTAGCAATGTTAGGTTAATTTTTATGTTTTTGAGGTCAAGGAATCCAGTTTTGATGAATTTAGTTTGAATCGATGATTTTCGTTTTCATAAATTAGCTATTGTAAGTAATAATTAAGCCACGAGGGCGCTTTTGCCGCGTCACGCCCCGAACCTTCTGATTTTAGATATGTTTTTCAGTAGAATTGAAGCTTAAGCCCTATTAAAGTATATTCATAAAATTTTCAGCACATAGCTCTGTTTTGTTGGTCACGGTGCCAATTTGTATAATTTGGCAATGTTTCTATTGAAATATATGGTGCAAAAGTTTGTTGGCCTAACACACAACCTATGGCACAAAATGGTGTAATGATGCATTTCCAATCAACTGGCTGCCACAGCGAAACCGGTTAGTTTAAAGAGCTCCAATTTGTGCAGTAGGTACTATCAATTATGACCTTTAGACCAAGTTTTCAATGATTGCAAATTCAGAAAAGCGCGACTACCTTTTAATGGCAAAGCGCCTCCTCATAGCTGAATTGGCCAAAATCGCCATTTTTAGAAAGCGGTAGATATGACACTGATGAAAAACATTTTACAAATGGATCTTTGAACCTCAAATACAGATGTATGACACCAACATGGCCTAAAATGTCATATTTAATTAACAGAAATTGACAAAAGTTATCCAATTTCAGATCCCCCCTCAGACCCCCCCCCACTCCCTAAAATGGCGGTTTGGGCGCACTTATCATTTTTTTGAAACAGATTTTGACAAATTTAGTGTTCAAAATGCTCAGGGGATTAAAGCTGCATCAAAATAAGGTTATAGGATCAAAATTATCTGAAAATATCATCATTTTTTATCCCTCCTGTATAGCTCCCACCTCTAATGAAAAGAAGCGCATTTAAAAGTCAGACAATTACCCAAACAATTTCCCCAAAAATCCACGGTAAGCGGCCGCGCGAAAACAAATTTTGGGGGTCCCTAGGAACCACCACCCCTTTCGGTCACTAAGTTAGGAACCAAGGCAAAACAAAAAGAGATTGAAAATACAAACCAAACCAGGTTTCAATTTAAATGATACACCCAAAGTTGGCCAAAGGTCAAAGGTCAGACTTTTGGAACAATTTTCTTTCATGATAAAATATTATAATTTGGTGCTTCAATATCTCTATCGTGAATAAATGCCAAAAAAACAAAGAAGTCTTTGCTTATTGGTTTTTTATTGTTAATATTTTTTGTTTAATCGGGGAACAATCATGTTGCTCAACACTGTACACATAAATAGAGCAGAAGATAATATCACAGGTAGTCCAAGATTAATTGAAAAACACCTGGAAATAAATTAGCCATAGCTGATTTTTGTTTTCAGGATAGTTTTCTAATGTTGTAAGGAACAACATATCAAAAGTCCCCAAGATTCCCCTTGTGCTTATTGAGTAAAGGGGTAAAGTTTGTATAATGGTCCAATGTTCGCGTCAAGTCCTAAGGATTAAAAAAGGGTATAGTTTGCCCTATCTATGATTTACCGTTTATCAACTATAGGGAATAACGGTAAGATCATACTGGGGGTAAAGTCAGAATGATCAGAGTCTTTTCAAAGGGGTATCAAATTGTTCGTTCTCGTTGGTATTAACATGAAAGGATATCTTTAAGAGTTGAAGTAAGTTAGTTGAGAATTCTGCCTTAGTTATAGTGCTCATTATGACAGGTTTCTATTTACAGGGTCTATGGAGGTAAAAGCCACTGCCCTATGAGGAAATATTTAAAAGATGTAGTTGGAATGTAGGGAATAAGCATTTTTGCCATATATGACCGTACAACATGTACAAGTAATTGGGGATTAATTTAATTTAAATCGGAACTGCTTTTTGACAATTATACCCCCACGAGGACCTTGGGAAAGAATTTTTAACCCATTTCCTAAAAATAAGACTTCAAAAAGTATAAGGCAACCAACATTTTTTTTTGACAAGACGAATACAAAGTCCATGATTTTAGCACAATTGAATAATTTTAAATTTTTTACCCCTGTATTTAACATTAAACTTTATCCCTCTTATTACAAGGGGACTTTGGGGGCTTGGCTTTTGATATGTTGTTTCACAACAACATTAGTTAAACTATTGAAATTTAAAAAATCAGACTATGGCATTTTTTCAACTTCGGGTGTACAGACCCAAGTATGGACTAAGGGACTTAATTAAGAAGTTAGTTCATCCCCCACCACAAAAAAGTTTAACACTATTGGTAGTTAGTATAGCATAGGACCCGCTTAAGGTTCACTGGGGTTAGTAGTACTCTCAATTATGGTTTTTGTCACATTTTCAATAGGGCCAGTTTAAGTTCGAAACAATTTAAATGTCCCAATCATGTTGAAAAGTATGCCATATGTATGTCTAGTCATAAGGATTTAAAAGAAATGTATAGTTTGTACCACTTACGACCATTACTCTGGTTATATTTTAAATATACTTGCAAATTGTTGCCTGAGGAAAGAGGACTTCCAAAAAGTATATTTTTGTTCATGTTAAATGTTTACTTTCCGAGATAAAGGTCAAAGAAGGTCAATGCCAATTGGATATGTTGCCCTATGACCTATTTTGTCACATAACATGATAACTATGGATTGCATATGCTTATTTTGAAACATTAAACTAGATGAACAGTTTGTTTCATTTTTTACCAAAATTGGAGCAACTTCTGATTTTGACTCCTGTACAATCGGAAATTGACTCCTTTTTTACATTTTAAATTATATAACTCCAAAACTAGTCGTCATAGATGGTACAAACTTTTGGAATCCTTATGACTAGACGGATAATATGGCAGACATTTCAACGTGATTGGAGCATTTTAAAAGTTTGAACCCTGTGTAATCTTAAATTGGCCCTATTGAGAAAGTGACACCACAATTTGAGAGTACTAACTACCAAGCATTAATATAGAGGGTCCATACTAACTACCAAAGGTGTTAAACCTTTTCGGTAGTGGATGATGAACGATGATGTTTGACCTAGGTCCATACGCCCCCTCTAAAATAAAGTTGAATAGTGTTTATAGACTTTGTTCCGTACAGGCCTGATTCAGCTGGCCTTGTATGAACGATACGCATCTCACACAGAAATTTTTTTGCGCTCAGTTTTTGCCTAAATATCTTAAATTTTGACGTATCCTGATTTCGCTCTCTGTTTTTGTAACGGGAAAATATGGACCTTGACGGCCTCTCCCAAATTAGTATTGTTACCGAGTGGTTGTCCTCTCAGCAATTCACAATTAATAGCTAACCTGTCAGCCGGGAAGCTGATGCATGACAACGTCACAAAATAAAGTGTCCAGAGACGCTTCATATAGTCACAAGTATCTTTAATAGAGACTTTTAATCATGGTCCTCTCAGGATGATTATCACTTCTTGACTAACCTCTTTTTCCTTGGCTACCTCTGTTGTTTTTTAAATCCTTTTTTTTTTTAAAAAACTACCTCCCCCTTTCTGATTGGTCAACTACCACTCCGTTGCCAACAACAACCAGATGTCACGCCCCCATTCACAAGTGCTTCCTCTTGGTAGTGCTGGGCAAACCGATACTTGTATATCATTCTGAGCAATTTAAGATCTGATAATATGACTCTTTGTGCATATCATCACATCCCCCTTCAACAGAAGAGTCTGTCACTCTATATAACTTTTTGTGCATGTCTTCAATAAAGTATGGTTGACACTAACTTTTTAACCATGATATGAAACAATCTTGTCTTGTTAGGCAATAACACTATGTTGAGTGCACTTGTTTGTACAAAATAATCTGAAATAAAGGTTGTTAACCTTTTGAAATTGAAGACAACTTGAACTTCCAATGATGTGTCTACAAATATGCTTTGGTTAAACAATACCGGAAATTCGGGCGACAATTCCCTTTCTTGAAATTTTCCCAGATCCAAATATTTTGGTTTTGTTTTTGCAGTTCAAGACCAACAAGACTCTACACCTCACTGTGGACATTTAATTCCACATTTTGCATATAGTAACTTACATGCAGGTCACATTTGCCCTGAACTTTCAGTGATTTGATGTCTGTGGGTAAAGTTCATATAAATTCTCAATAATAAAATTCACAATTTTACAAGAATGTTCATGTAGAACTGTAGACACAGACTCTCAGTTGGAGACTTGTAGCTTACAACTGTAGAAATTAGATGTTCCACAGACTTAGCAAATGTTCTCTTCCTTGTTTACAGCGGTAAATAAGCTGAAAAATCACAGATTGTGAATCTGGGGGTTTGAAAACCATGGAAGGGGAAATATGTATTTATGATACATATTTTGGATGACAAAATTGGCTTGACAAAATTGGCTCATTGCAATGCCACACACAGAGTCACTTATGGTTCTGTTCTTCTGAAGACAGTAAGTCTGGACGAACAGAAAATGTTCATTTTCCTCAACAACCAAGGACAATTATGCGCCCCTTGGAAAAGTTCAAATGACACGGCCAGTCGTGCCCACAGAATTTTCGTCTCTCTAAAGTGTGTGTGGAATTAGTTGGCGTGAGTACGAGGGAATTTCACATCAAGCTGAAATCACTCGGTATAACTCGAAGCAAAGTTCACTTGTGTAATCGATCAGCTAGCCTGCGCAATGTTCATGTTCATTTGCAGGGATCCTATACAGGATGTTCCTAGCATCATACATTTGCAAGGAGTCCCTTACAGCGAGAGTTTCAATAAGAATCAGACATTTGGCGGAGTCCTATACAGCGAGAGTTCATAGCAGCAGACATTTGCAGGAGTCATATACAGCGAGAGTTCATAGCAGCAGACATTTGCAGGAGTCCTATACAGCGAGGTTTCATAGCAGCAGAATTTGCATGAGTCCTATACAGCGAGAGGTCATACGCAGACCTTTGTCAGGATCTTAATTATCACGAAGTTTCATACACAGACAATATGTTGCAGCGTGGTGTACTAGGATCGATTGACCATCCTCTGACTTACACTTTTGTACATGTACCTTGTTAGGTAACCTTGGTTTTAGATGCATTTTTTTATACCTACATAATATATTTGACATAAAGCATTATGACCTAAAAGGTTTGTCATGACATACATTGTACAACTTTTACCACCACTGTGGTTTCTTCTCAATCTGAGATTGGAAATGAATACAATATGCACACTACGGGTCTTTTGCAGCGAAACATTTGCACCAACATTATTTTGCATTGATTTTTTCTGGCATTTGTATGACACTTGACAAGCATTTTGTTTTGTTGTTCCAAACAAAATTTTCCTGAATTCCTCACTACAGCATAGCAATCCCTCATTCATGTTTGTTGTGAATTTTGAAAATGAACTGACTACCTACATCCATTTTTTTTTTGTGCAAAAATATACTCTTTTTAGAGTAAAGGCTAACCGAGTTTACGTCGGTGCCACAACAACTAAATATCATGTTACTGTCCACAACTTGAAAGTTTTGAACAATTGTGAGTTGGAATTTTTTTGGGGGGGGGGGTCGGTAGGGGGGGGGTATTATTGTTAACTGTAATTCAATTCCAACTTCATTACATTGCCAGAACCCTTGTCACATGCCAGCTTTTGAACTATACCATAATTAGTAATCCATGCAAATATTGGCGAGTGCATATTTTTTTCACTCTTATTGTTGTCACTAATGTTAATTGATACACAAGGTATATGGTCATGTGAATAGGTCGTTCAATACCATTTATTCAATATGTCAATTTTATCTTTTTTTGCTTTAGTTTGGGCATTTTTTAGCACCTTGTTTCAGATTTTGCCCTGAATACCTACACAGGTGTATTTTTTCCACCTAATTAAAGTTACATTTTAAAATTGGTCGCATATGATGTACAGTGTATTTACTTTTTATCAACACACCTTCTCCTCCAAGCACACAGTTGAGATATACGAACCATTTTATGCTGTAGAACACACTCTGCAATATTTGTACTCCCTACGGGATAAGCTATCAGCATTTGTTTGTGTTAGTGATCCCCTTTCGATACTCTATCAAAGTTGAATGGTGTGTATGTTAGTGACCAAGGGGGTGAAACCCATTGAAACCCATTCAAAACCAGTCGTCCGTGTCTTGGGCGCTGAAATTTTGACTATGGCACCGAAAGTATTAGCAGTTTGGGTGAGTGTTATAAAAACTAGAAGGGCAAGGCGAGACATAAACAAATCCGCCCAAAGAGCAGTTGTTGGATGTTGGGGGTGATATGGGGTGGAAAATTTTGTCCTACCCATGGCCACAAGCGAATGAACTGACACATTCAGTCGTCTTGATTTAAATAAACCGCCTCAATGAATACATTCTTTTCACCTAAGCGCGCATGCATTATGAGAAAAAAAGAGTATCTGAGCACCAATGTTCCAGGTTAGACTATTATTACAAAACCCTGGCCACCTCTAACACATACATTAATTGTATCACTACCGATTAGTGTATCATATGCAAAGCGGCACCTTCTTCCACATACTGTGGAAGAAGCGGAGGCAGGCATTGCTTTCTATGGTTGGTATAGTAGAGGCCATATGCGATGTCAACCTTGAAAAAATCTAAAAAAGTATGTTGGTATATTATCGTAGGGCTATATGTGACGTATTATTGAAAAAAAAATTTGTCGCCTTCTGGCAGCTGCGTTGGTCAGATTATTAAAGGTCAAAGGTCAATGACCTTTTATTAGGAATATCAGGATCATACTCTCAACCATTTGGCTAAAAACACAAATGAAGTGTCTATACCAAGGTTTTTGGGGTCAACAAACACAATTAGCATATAGGAAAAATTATCAGATGCACCCTTCCTTGATTTTCAAAATGTATGCACTATCTGGATGAAATTGTACTTTAAACTTCGTTCTACTAAACTCATTTTAAGGTTGTTGTTAAGAACCTCTTGGATTTCAGTTAAAAAAGACTCTGAACCTTTTGATTTTGGTTACAGGTGGATTGGTATACGTCTCCTATTTCCAGTGATGTCCAAAACATTCCAATAGTCCTCAATTTGACGTCATCATAGTAAGTTTTTAATGAAGAATTAATCACGGGAAAATGTTCTCGATGGTGCTAAAATAGCCAATTTCTATTTGAGTTAAAAAAAAAAAAAATGTGTGATTTTGCTAGGTTTCTGGGGGACAGTGTCGGTGATAATGAAAGGAAAATCAAGTTTTGTAACATAAAAAGGACCCGCCCAGGTATTTAAGTGCATAACCAATTAAAGCATATATATTTTTGATAGAAGTGACAAAAGAAAAATATTCTAAGTGCGGAAACCATC
>JAMKCH010024532.1:0-20816 GCA_023653785.1 Ophioderma brevispina
ACCCATTCAGCCCCCCCATTTGTAAAGGTTGTGACGCCACTGAATCTTAATCCTTTTCAGATGGGGTATTTTTGATGGAACAGCTTCAAATCAGGGCAAAATTCAGTACGTTGCTTTTTTAGGGACACCTGATATGTGAAATTCTCTCGTGTTGCACCTTGAATTCAAATTCAACTACCCTTGAGGGTGCGCTTCCTCAAATGATGGGAAAAATACATCACAGACTGCACCGTGGGTAAATACTTCCGCACCGCTGCACACAACGGCATGTAATACATGTACGTATATGTACATACAAATTGGGTTCTTGGTCTGCTTTGAGCAATGGTCATACTGTTAATACATTGTTCAATAATTTTAATTATTTTTGACATTTGTTTACAACACACATACATGTGAACATTACACATACAAACAGACAGACAGCGAGACGGGCACAGACAGGCAGACAGACATAGACACAACATACACAGACACACACACGAAGCACGCACGCACACACACACGCACATATACACACACACACGGGAAACGGTTCGTGGATCAGAGAAATTCCAGACAGGTATTTTAAATTGAGAAAAATGATTTTACGGGGTAGAGGATATTAATACTATTGACTCTGACTGAGAGTATCCTGCTAATGGCTCTGAGACCGGACCATGAAGAAAGAGCTACAGGATAGAACTGGATGGCACCCTACACCAATCTTCTTATGCGAGTACAAAACACATTATCATGGCAGCAGCACAAGACCAAAGCACAGATATAGGAGATATCACTCCAATTTCATCTTCTGTGCCCAACGCCGGTGCACGATTTGCCGGTCACGTCATCGATTTGCGAATGACCAAGTAGTCTCAGACGTCACTTGTTGAATGTTACCATGCGCAAACAGGGGTCGTCGCCCCTTTAACTACATGATGTGATTGTGATTTGCTCCGAGACATCAAGCAGGATCCATATGCCATCCCCAACATAATGACAAACAGGGACATTTGGCGCTACATGGTGAACAGGCATCTCGGCGCGGGTCGTTAAGATAGACCAATGTTAATTGTTAAGACATTGTTCAATAATGTAATTACTTATTTTTGACATTTGTTACAAACACACATACACAACGACACACACACACAAAAACACGCAAACAACACACAAAACACAGAAAGGTAGTGGATCAAGAAATTTCCAGACAGTTATTTTAAATTGAGAAAGAAATGATTTTTAGCTGGGGTAGGTAGAGGATAATCACAGATATTTATATACTATCGGACTGACCAGAATAATTAATTGAGCAGCCACTTAGTGTCAAATTCGATTGGGTGCATGCTCTGGGCTTATCATGGAAAAACACAAATTTACATTATGAGGAAATATAAACCATTTTTCAAAAATTACTCATGTGCAGAAAATGCCCTCATCTGACCAGAAAGGTGTTGAGCCTGGAAATTACCAACAGACATATGGAATGTGTCCTTGCAAGGGAAGGACCCTACTCAGTAAACAAAAACCAATTGCAAAGCACCACTGATGACCCACACTAAGGTATACAAAGGCTGCAAATCTGGAAGGACAAGTGATGAGGTGAAGGCTTGCCAGAGGCTTACGGTGATTGACTTTTGATATTCCCAACTGCGTTCATGGCATTAACAAAGCACACATCCAAAAGGAGCTGTATGACACGTTCACGAACCAAATTCAACCAATTTGTTTGTTTAGACCCTAAACTTGGCTTTCACAACCTTATTGTCGCCAAACGAAAACAACGCTTGAATTAGTTTCCATGTCATCAAACCACACATGCGAAATTTCAAGGCGATACGATATAAATAAACCCACACACGTAAAAAACCTTGGCTTAAACACCAGTTATAGACCCACGAAGAGTATTCGTGGGTCTAAAAACTGCACTAAAGTAATCCAATTTTACCAAAATACACTCGGTCTTCTGAGACAACTTTTTTGTTCTTGGCCTTAGCGATAATCCGGAAAAGCTAAAGTACTGTTTTTGATATTGAAATTGTATGTACCTACAAAAGTGCCTCCTTAGGAGTGAATTACTGGGAATAGCCCAGGTTTTGAGCAATTGCATCATTGATCTCTTTATTTAGTATTATGTCTAATAAGTTAATATTTTCAGAATTATCGATTTTCATGATTATCGTGCATGCACATGTACTTGTTTTCATTTAAGATACTGACATTGTTTAACTATGGTATAACAACAAAGTAAAATTCTTACTCTTACAGGGTGTGCAGAACATCCCCGAGGTAAACAGATCTCCTCTAACAAATCCTTGCAGAGATTCGCACCCCGGATGGTCAACCTTGTCATATGCCATACTAACAAGAACCATCTGATGTCTGGTTAACCATTTCAATTCTGCAGAAGTCACGAGGTGATACTAATTGGCCACAAAACCACTGGTTTCGTATGTTGTATGTAAAATGGCGACCACCCTGTGTGTAACATGTAGAAAAAAAATTTCAAGCAAAGTTAGAGAAAAAGGAGTGCTCCAGAGCACAAGTTTTCATGAGTTGACCTGTAACATGAATGTGTAATACAAGTACTTAAAGGGGGATGACCCAATTTAAGAATATAAAGGAGTGCTCCAGAGCACAAGTTTTCATGAGTTGACCTGTAACATGAATGTGTAATACAAGTACTTAAAGGGGGATGACCCAATTTAAGAATATAAAGGAGTGCTCCAGAGCACGAAAGGAGTGCTCCAGAGCACAAGTTTTTATAAGGTGACCTTTAACATGAATTTGTAATACAAGTACTTAAAGGGGGATGACCCAATTTAAGAATATAAAGGAGTGCTCCAGAGCACAAGTTTTTATAAGGTGACCTTTAACATGAATGTGTAATACAAGTACTTAAAGGGGGATGACCCAATTTAAGAATATAAAGGAGTGCTCCAGAGCACAAGTTTTTATAAGGTGACCTTTAACATGAATGTGT
The DNA here is from genome assembly GCA_023653785.1 of Ophioderma brevispina. Classification (NCBI taxonomy): domain Eukaryota; kingdom Metazoa; phylum Echinodermata; class Ophiuroidea; order Amphilepidida; family Ophiodermatidae; genus Ophioderma; species Ophioderma brevispina. The sequence continues at coordinate 2,966 of JAMKCH010024532.1, forward strand.
AATACAAGTACTTAAAGGGGGATGATCCAATTTAAGAATATAAAGTTTTCATCTTGATATTATGGCCTTCGCCCCAAACCCCACCTGTGAAGTTTCACTCTGACTTTTCAACACATTTTGATGTGAAAGTTAAAATGTGATTTTGTAATCGCCATGTGTACAAATGTAAATGCTGGAACAAGAAATGCCACCTTTAAGGGCATTACATGTCAAAGAGCAAAATCTATCCAGGTATTCATTCAGGAAAAAAAAAGGTTGAGGTTCATGGCATTCTACTATAAAAAAGAAGCAATTTCTGTGGTACAGTGTAATATTTCTTGCAATTTTTGAATCAAGAATTTCCTTTTTTAAAAAAAAATTTATAGTCGATTCGCGTTGATACGTTCGTCCCCCTGGAGTTGTGGACCTTATTCAATTAAGTCGGAGAGGGATAAACCTCTACTGGGAAAATGAAAATATTCAAATGCACGTGCCCACACCGGATTATCTTGAGGACACTCCGGTCATTTAACTGACTCAACCTGCCACTAAATACAATTTCATTCATGCATGGAAATGCCTATAGTGTATTTCAGTCATAACTTGCTCACAAGTAAGTGACAACATGATTAACAGAAGTCCCTGCGCCTCATTGAATTTGTCACCTCCGCAAGATGGTACGGGGTAACATATCAGATGAAGCGAGTATAGTAAACTTTATTTCATAATAAGAAAACTATGGGTGACGAGCTCTTTCTAAGCATTGAAGAAATATACCCCCCCAAAACAGTAAACCACACACAAACCACACACTTGTAAAATGTGCAAAAGCAGGGTGCCATTCTGTACAATTGGGAATCTTTGAAAGTGGGGGAAAATATCAAATTTGCCATATAAGAAAACAAATTTGTATATCCACCTCACCGTACTGAAATTCTGAACAGAATGGGTAATTCATGGATTTGTTGTATTTTGTGTCTATAGGAAAGGAGGGTAAGACTCAACTCTGGGTAATTCTACTACCCACTTTCGTGGGGCCCTTAGCAATGGCCACCTCCAAATGCACCTACATCCGCCCCAAACAATTTACCTCACCCAGTTCTTCTATTACATATTCCTTTACATCGGATCCCATGCTTCCCTCTTTTCCAATTCAACTAGAACAGAAACCACTGTGTCTAGAGGCGAGTCTACCGTATGTCTATGCGATACCTGAAAAATTAAGATAGGAATATGAAATATTTAAAGTTGTTATTTAGAATCATAAAAAGATCAAAAAAATCTATCATTATCCAAGCTTGATGTTCATTAAAAAATGCATTAGTGATCATAGCATCTTCAGATAAGAAAAGCCAAATTACATAATTCCATCAATCAAAGCTTTAGGATTCACGGAACACAATCAAACAGAGATTGTTTTCACTGAGGGCGTGAGGCAAAATATAGACATATATAAACATACTGGTAAAACCAAGGTACATGTAAACTTGGCATGGTGTAATGGGTTTAATGTACTGTACATATGTAAAAGCAGTATTGGATAAAATTGTGAAAAGGAGCTATAAGAGCCATTAGGGTGCAATTTTTAAGTTTAGATTTAAAAAAATGTTTAGAGAAGATGATCTCTGTCATTCAAATCTAATTTGTTCTTCAGAATGCAACACCGGTAAGAAAATACTGCTTTTTATAATCAGTTCTTGGTTTTAGGAAGTGAATATTGATTTACTCTGCGAAAATTATAGTTGTTATTATTGAATGAAAAAAGATCATTAAGACAGTGGTGCCCAGTTTATTAAGAACTTATATGTGAAGGAGATTGCAGTTAAAAAGTGCTATTTGCAAGTGGAAGCACTTAAGTTCATTAAGAACATTCAGCACTGGGTGTGTCCATGTTGCACCAAAATAATTGCGAGATGCCCGATTTTGAATTGTTTGGAGCCGATTGGCAAATAGTGAGACGCAATTTCCCCAAAACTAGGTTACAATAATCAAGATGGGGTAGCACATAGATTGGTAACGGTTTTAAAGAATGTACATGGCAATATCGGTTACATTTCTTTACCATGTCTAATCCTTTCGGGCCTTTGTCGACGTTTATGCTCAATATTCTCATTCCAAAAAAGTTAGATTTCCATCTATGATGACCCCAAGGCATTTACATTTGTTTCCCCTTCTTCACCCCCGTAGTAGATGTCAATATTTCTCATTCCAAGTAGATTTTCATACTATGATGCACCAGATATTTACCTGTGTTTACTTTGGTTAAATTAACATTATTTATATGAATGCGTTTATGGTAAATGAATTGAATTTACGTAATAAGTCTTTGTTTAGAACCTATATATATAAAGTTGCAGATTTATAACATTTAAACTAAGTTTATTGGATTTTTAACAGTTGTGAAGAGAATCAAGATTCATTATTTATACATTCAATTAGTCAGCCAAGAGATCTTCGTGATTGCATAGTATAAAAGCTGTTCTCAGGGTGGGGGCGCAGATGAGTGAGGGAAGCAATACTCACTATACAAAGAATGAGTACCACTTTCGTTGCACATACACATCGTGAATCACGATCCTCGCCTCTCCCTCCCAGCCCCTCCTACTTTATACCCAACCCCAGATTCTCTTCCTGCGCCCACCCCCCCACCCTCTCTGGTTCTCTTCTCCCCCTCTCCCCACCCACCCTCCCACCCCTACCCCCCCCCCAACTCCCGCCTCGAGTCATACCCCCCCCCTACTATAACCCATATCCCCACCCCATGCGCCCCTTCTACACCTTCGTCACCCTTCATCCACTATCTATTCAGTTCATCCCTCCTTTCCCAATCTTTTCCTGCGACATCCATCCTTTCCCTTTCCACTATATCCAGGTCTTCAAACCAAAGCACCCCGTTGTTGTCGGTTTGTTGGTTCTATTGTAAAAAAAAAAAATATGCACTTTACAGTGGGAAACAGCATTGGGTAAATATTAATATAAATTAAGAAACCGAGAGGCCCATCTATTGAGCTTTGTGCTTACCAGCAGAAAGAAAGTATTTTTGACATCGGATGAATACCATCATACCTTGAATTGAGTCCGAATAAAGTAGATGTAAAAAATTAATTTACATATTTACTCGCACCATATAATTTAAGTTTATTTAAGAGAATTTCATGATTGACAGTGTCGAAGGCTTTCTTGTGATCTAGCATACAAAGACCGTTAATTTTACCCTCATCAAGTGCATTATAACAATTTTCAGTAACATTAATTCGGTGAGTTGCGGTTGAATTGATGGACGAAAGCGGACTGATTATTACTAATTAAATTTTATCATTGAGTATTTGTAGATTGGTCAATACAGCCCGTGCATAACTTAGAAATAACGGACGAATTGATAATTGGCCTATAATTGCCTGGATCTGCAGGAGGGTCTCCGTCTTAAAAACTGGCATTACAGGTCCCTTTTCAACTGTTGGAAAAGTTGCAACTGGTGAAAGGAGTGATTAACCAAATATGTAATAGTTCTTAATATAATATAAGAACATAATAGTTCTTCCAGAGAATATAATAATAATATAATGTGTATTTTTAACGTGTGAATATCCACTTAAACATTGCTCAAGGCGCTGTGTGGCAGCAATGAAAGGCGCTCAGCACCATCAGGGGAAACCAGAATACCAGAACAGATTTATGCCAGAAAGCTCGATTTTCGAAGCAGGAGGAAAACAGGAATACCTGGAGAAAACCGAAAACCTGGGGAAAAGAGTATGGATCGAGAAACAAATTCACATAAAGCACCGAGAACGAGCTCGATCGGGGAGATTGAACCGGGACCTCATTGGTGAAAGGCGAGGGGAAGATACGCTGCGCCAAACCCGTTCCCCGTCCCAACCCGTTCCCCGTCTCTCAAATTGTCTGAGTACATCAAATTGTGCACGTAGTTCGGTCACGGCTCAGCTACTGCAAAATAAATCTGTTAACCGCCAATAGGTTGTATGGACGGATTGATGTTTCTCACGATTCTATGTGCAGCTCTGGGTGTTTTGAATAATAGGGTGTACATTGTGTATGAGAGAGTTAATAAGGGAGCTCCAAGTACCTTCAATACAGGCAGACTAAGTGAACTATTGCATTAGTGATGCCAGTCACTTTTCAAAAAACGAGGAAAAACTGTGAATCCCATGGGAGCGAGCAGGGGAACCACCGCCGGGGGTCGAAGTGGAGGCACCTCTGAAATTGCATTTGTTAGTCCATAAGCCTGCCTGCAGGGAAGGCCTTTGAAGCTCAGTGGACTGTTGGACCCAAAACTAACAAAATCCATATCGGGCAGTTTAGGTGGTCGCCTAGGAGCCTATCAGAGGCATAGGTCTAAGACTTAAAAGTACTCTAACTCATCTGGAAAAAAAGTCCTGTTTATGGCAAAATGTTACCTTTTTGTGAAATTGACTTTTTTGACATTCCCCACACATGGTCAGACCCAGGGGAGGGACCCTGGGGGATGGGTTACCTGGTTAGTAGGGGCGTGTTCCCTCATACAATAGACTAAGTTGTGGTACTCTAGCTCATCTGGAAAAAAGTTTATGGGCACAAAATGTTTACCTTTTTTTGTATCCAGACACACATACACACCACAACACATCCAGACATTGCCATTTCATAAGACGGAATTTGCTGCGGCATCGTACAATACAATCTTCACCTTTTTTTATAGGGGTTCTGAATCACTGAGTGCTCCTTAATTGAAATCTGCTCAGATTTTCCGAGGGTATATAGAATGATAAAAGTACAAAAAATAAGACAGTGTCTCAAAATTGTTTGTAGTTAGAAACTACTCAAATACAAAAACTATGACCTTAACTTTTTGGTGCCAAAATGTATATTACCGACAGCGGTATAATAGTTTGTAGGTAGACCTTACTGCAACTACAAAAGCTAAGACCCTAACTGTTTTTTTGACACCAAATACAAATATATCCTGGGAATTGAGACAAGGTCTTAGTCCCGGTGAATATACTCTGTAAAGGGACCAGTTTTTGGTGAAATTATATAGTTTTCAGTGAAATACCCCAACTGGACCCAATTTGCAGTGTAATGTACCCCCTAGTACCCTGCGGGACCTGTTCTCAATATGTGAATAAAAGATAACCTTTAAAATAATCAATACAAAAATATACACTTTTGCTACTGCAAGAAAAAAAACACAAACCCCCTCTAGAGATGCCATGGAGGAAAGTGACTGGAGGGGTCGTTGAGGAGATACAAAGCTTGCCGGCAGTATGCTGTGCAGTACACTGAAAGGTTCAACCACTCGGTTGCTGAGCCTTGGAGATATGTTGCCCTACATTAGCAACAAAGAAAGAAATTGCACTGAAGATGCTTAACCTAGAAGAAAGAAGAACTTGACTGCTTTCCTCCAAATGGACAAAATCAGCAAAGCCAGAGAAAAACTGAAGTTGCAAGAACAAGCACCGTTCTGAAATCCACCAGAAGCTCCAAGCAGAACTTTGATGCCACTAAGGCTGCACTTGATGATGATTACACCGTGGTGCTTGAGGGGCATATTAAGTCCAAGGCTGAAGCACTTGACACTGTACATCTTGAAAACAAGCATGCTGCTGCATGGGAGGCACTGAGGAGTCTGACTGATAAGAAGGCTACCCCCACCTATAAGAATCAAAGGTGAAACAACTGAAGAGTGCCACGAGACATGGTTTAAGCACTTTAGTTCTGTACGTGGCAAGCTAGTTCCAAAGAACACTAATCTTGATAACCTTTCTTCAACCAAAAGATCCAGACTGGACCTTTGCCTACAGAGGAGCTTCAGATCTGCCTGAAGAAACTGAACAACACCAAAATGCATGGCCCTGACAACATTCCTGCAGTAATCTGGAAGAGTCCACTATTCCATTATCAACTGTTAAAATTTTGTAACAACACCTACATGGGAAACAAACCAGCTGCCTTATCAACATCATTCATCACTTCTTTACCAAAGAAAGGTGACCTCCAACAACCCCAAAACTACAGCGGTATCACACTGTCACCATATTGGCCTATAAGATCTACAGCTCAATGCTGCTCAATAGAATCACTTCTCACATAGATCCCATTCTCAGACGGAACCAGAATGGTTTTTAGCAAAGGCAGATCAACACTACCTCAGATACTTGCCCTCAGAAGGATCATAGAAGAGTTGAGAATTCCCAGGATCATAGAAGAGTTGAGAATTTCCAAGAGAAAAGCTTCAATTGTGTTTGTAGACTTCTCCATGGCGTTTGACAGTGTCAACAGGGATTTAATGCTGCATATTCTTACCAACTATGGTGTCCAGATGAGACTGTCAAAGCAATTGCCATCATGTGTGGTGATGATAAACCATCTCGCTTTATGCAGACCCACAAAGGAGTTTGCAACAACTGCTGGAATTCTCCAAGGAGATACTCTTGCTCCCTAGTTCTTGTAATCGTGGTTATTTACATCCTCGGATATATTCTTGACATTATGAACGACAAGTGACTCACCATCAAACCCAAGCGTTCTAGACGTCACCAAAGTCAGCATCTCACAGACTTTGCCTATGCAGACGATCTAGATCAGGGACTTCAAGTATCTGGGGTCCTATGTTGCCGACAGCAAGAAAGAATTCCTGTCACGCCAAGGGCAAGCTTGGAATGCCTGCAATAAACTAAACCACTTATTGCAATCTGGTATCTCAAATTCAAACAAGCTGAAGTTCTTTAGAGCCTGTGTAAAGAGTATCCTGTTATATGGATCTCAGACCTGAACCGTGACGAAAGAGCTGCAGGATAGACTGGATGGCACCTAAACCAGCCTTTTTATGCGAGTACAAAACATATCATGGCGTGAGCACATGACCAAAGCACAGATATATGGAGATATCCCTCCATTCTCATCTTCTGTTGCCCAACGCCGAGCACGATTTGCCGGCCCACTGTCATCGTGCGATTGATCAAATAGTCTCAGACATTACATGTTGGAGGTTACCATGTCCAAACAGGAGTCGTGCCCCCTTTAACTTCATTGACGTGATTACTCGAGATATCCAGCAGGATCCTTCTGACATTCCCAATTTAATGACGGACAGGGACATTGGCGCTACAATGATAAACAGCATCTCGGCTGCCAGATTGATAAAATCGGTGTTATTTTGCTTATTATGTTTAGGTTAATTTTCCTATTTGTATCAATGAACCAGTCACAATCACGACAGAATTTGATACCCCTAGTGGGACTAGAACTTGATCATTGTGAATTTGATACCCCCTTGCGATAGTCCCGCATTTGCAGCTAGTCCCTCTTTTTTCGAACGAGCCGGGAACCTTGTTTTGGAGTCACGTTAATATTTCTTGGAATTTTAAACGTTTTTGGCATTGAGTGAGTGGCTTAATTTTGTAGTTACGCTACCTCACAATTTTTAAATCAAGACATTTCTGAAATTGCTTAAAATATCAGTTTTAATTCAAATATATTTTCATTTAGTGTTTAGCGTCTAAGTTTTTAGGCGTTGCCTTTAGGGTCTTAGGTCTTGGGTCTTAGATCTTAGGAATGTAAACACCCCTCAGTATTGTGGTGTCGACAAATGACGGCTTATGCACCTCTCATATTTTGCCCAGAGACGGTTAAGTTGAATTAAATTCTATTGGCCTACCAGCAAATTCAAATACTTAAGTGATAATAATGAATACTGCTCATGTGCATGGTCCTCATACTTACACATCTCCGTTGTAGTCAGGTGAGTCCTTGTAAGAAAGTGTGACCTCCTGTAATGATAAATAAAACGACAGTATGAGAGTGAAGGACAAACGGTTTGTCAAAATACTATATTCAACATTATTTCAGATATCCTTATTCGGTACAAGGCAAAATATAATCTATGGGTGTTAATCCCAAAGGTGTCCATCGCTTTCTTAGCGGAAAAGAACTAAGTAGTTAAAATTTCAACACAGATATATCTTCAACAAAGATATATCTTGTAAATGAAATATTTTAAATAAATCTACATAGTTATACAAGCAACATCAACATACAACATTTCAAATAAAACCGCATCTTTGTGAGGTTTCTTTGTATTCGTTGTTCCTAATGCCGAGCAAAAGGGGCTGAGCGTGCTCATGAAAATGTAAATGTTTTATAAACTAGTCGTTTTATTTCACTGGATTTTCCCAGACTTTGGCAAAGTGTCTCTTAGGACCTCTGTGTCTGTCTTTTTACACGTCTTCTTTTCATATTTTTATATGATATTGGCTTTTTATCAGTACACATTAAATGTTTATTAATTTAACCTTTGGCCAATTACAGCTGGGGTAAAATTTGAAATAAACATGCACGGTTAAACGTCGTTGTATTATTCAGTCAGCTTCTATGCAGTGCCAGACTAACATGGGGTGAAACGCATTTCAAACCCGTCGTCCGTGCTGGGCGCCTGCCATTTTGAATATTGCCGGAATAATTATCACTATATCAGTTTGGGTGCCTTGTATACACACTACTTAATTCGATACAAACAATCGGCCAAAATATCATTTTGTTGGATTTGGTGCTATTGGGTTGTTAATTGTTGTCCTACCCATGTGCCACTCAACGAATGAAATGACACATCAGTCGTCTTGATCTAAATCAAACCGCCTCAATGCATACATCTTTTCACCTCTGAGCGCGCATTGCATTATGAGAAAAAAGAGTATCTCGGCACATGATCCAGTTACACTATTATTACACTATTACACCTGGCCACCTCTAACCATACATTAATTTGTAGCACTACCGATTAGTGTATCAATGCAAAGCGGCACCCACAGTATGTGGAAAAGCGGAGGCAGCCATTTCTTTCTGTTGTACTCTAGGTTTTCTTTGTGGTCGGGCAAACATGCGAGACGGTGTATTCTAAAGATTACGTAACCGTTTTGCCTCTCTATCATATAGAACCTCTTTTGGCAGACAACTATATTACATAATAGTCCACGTTAATTACATCATGCATAATCTTCGTTTGGGAAGAAAGCCCTGCATTTTGCGGATTGAGTTATAGTGCAATTCCTCACTTCCCTGATGTATCGGCATTTTTTAATGTTCAAACTCATAAACCTTTGTCACACCCTAGATCTGGTTAATGTTTTAATAACAGAAGCAACAGCTTCCATCAATTTCAGGACTTCGCGCAATTTCAAATGATTAATCACCATTTATGTTCCTGATCCTGTCGTGAAAATAGAAACTGTTCAAATGCTAAATCTCACAAATGTTGATCCCGTGATGGTTGTCCAATATTCTCAGTGTGCTGAATGCTCCTCTCTGTTAAGCTCAAGCTACGTTCACTTTGTGTATAAATAAACTGTTGTTGAATGCTTATCGTGATGGTGGGCGTAATTGAAGACGATGTGACAGACCCTGCAGTCAAAGTTGATTACAGAAGTAAAACGATGCCAACGGGTACATTATGTTCAAACTTCCACGTATCCCTTTTTTTATGCGAGACACTTCGGTTTCGATAAGAGGTTCTCTTGGCAAAGAAAGCCAACTTAAAGCTTGGGTTGAGGACAACATAACAACAACAGTCCTAAAACGTTGTAACATGGATGACATCCTACTGGAGTTTTGAAATAAAGCCAAATCGATGGAGAAAACTCTCTATCAGTGGTCTCTTTTAAACATATTGGCTAATCGTCTGGGGACCAGGCTAGGGAGAAAGACTACAGAGGGATTAGCCTAATCTTACATGTAATCGTGGCAAAACATTCAACCGACTTATAGTATCCCCACACAGATGGTCGATGCCTTGGGAGGATGTGTGCATAAATACCCATGGCAAAAGTGGCATCATCAGATGGAGAAATACACCTCTTTGAAATTCTTGCTGGTGGCTGGTGTCCTGAAAGGGCGACACCGTGCTCCTCCTCTTTGCGATGTGGCTCGACTACATACTTAGAAACACAGATGGAAGAAAAGAGTAGTTGGGATTTCACCTTTGAAAAAAGAAAGATTCGGAGAATCTGTGCTGCAGTTTGGGCGACTAAAGATCTATCTTGCAGATGATATAGGCCCCTATCATTCTCGGAGAAAAGTAAGCAGTCTCAAGAAAATGATTAAAATGAGTCATTTGCAAAAGTGGGAATAAAATGAACGCAATCAAAACAAAGTTCATGTCTTACAACAATATACGGAGACTATCATCAAAACCAGCAATGACACAGAGCTTGAGCAAGTAACAATTTCAAATATTTTGGTGCCTGGAAAGAAGACCCCCGTGAAATATCGAAAGGCACAGCACGGAGATCCGTATAAGACTGGGAAAAATGTTGAGACGTCCAACACTCCTTGGGACCTTCAAGCTATAACGCTTATTTATACCACTTCTGTACTTCTCTATATGGCTGTGAAGTTTGGACAATCTCTACAAAACTAGCCAAAGGTCTAGGTGGAATGTACACGTACCACACGAATGTTATAAACTGTTCTCAAAGTACATTGGAATCAACATATAAGGGAATCTATATGACAACCTACCAAACCTCTGACAAGAGCATGCATAGGAGAACCAGTTTTGTTGAACATTGTTCTAGAGTCAAGGATAACCATAATCGCAACAGCTAGTACCGGGATGCCAAATAAGCATGCAATGAGGAGACTTGGAAAGCCCACCTGACCTATGACATTGATGCGTAAAGCATTGACGCCGGACTCGAGGCATCTGATCTTCAAGCATCTAATGCAGAACAGAATGTTTTGGATGACCATCATGGTTCGAGAATACCACGCGAATTAAGTAGGGCAATCTTTGAGGCCGGTTTGAGATAGGCCTCTGACTCGATGGAGAATTTCCATCTTAGATCGTGTTTTGCATTGATTTTTATTGTTGAAGACGGGTTATTATGTTACCAAGACATGTCTTCCAATAAGTATGGTCCCAAGACACCATTTACAGTGGTGTGTTTGGGAGGGGGGGGGCATTCGTTTTTTTCGTGACAAGTGTGTAACTACGCTTCAATTTATAATTTAACGGGGGGGGGGGGGGGAGAGGCGAATAATCACATTTCTATTATGGCTAATACAATACCTGGGTAGTTTTTTTGAATAATGTTTCCAATCTGCGGTCTTTGTAAAGCCGATAAGCAGCCCATCCATGAAGCATCCTGAAGCGGAATTTTTGCTTGCTGTTCTGGTGTGCTATTTTGTCGTTGAATTTTGGTCGCGGAGCAGTATCGGCACAGAAGGCCACCGCTGCGACGACACTGGCAGTTTGGGCGAAACGTCTTAACCATGATGCTTTCAAGTCCCCCAAACAAAAAGGCCCCGGGGGGAGGGAGAGGGAACACGGCCGCCTTACACTCTTCCTTTCTCGTCCTCTCTGTCTCCAGCCTTCTCAGTTCTTCATAGTGGTATCTTTGTCATAGTCAAAACATGTAATGTCAAACTCTTTGGGAAAGCATTGGAATAATTTAAATTAAAATATTCGGCTCTTGGACTTTGATTCCAAACATCTATTATTAGTCGAGACAAAGATATCGCACACCGCTAGGGTGCCTCAAACTGCAAATGTTGGGGTGGTGTTTGAGAATCTAAACTGACAAGTTCAATTTAGGTCAGTTATGATCATTTGGTTGCATACTTATAAGCAAAGCATGCTTTAGCGCTTTCATGCGTTGCAAAGAGTACATCGGAGCACTCGATCTGCTTGACGCATATGCAGAATAAGTTAGGTTTTTAAATGTAACAGTATTTGAACACATTCTGATGTTCTTAACAGCCCCAGAACCTCTGACGTAATATTTTTAAAACGCGTCCGGGTGTGTCGGTCGGATTAAAAACCGAACGGGTCTTAGAAATACCCATTGTTCAGCCGTTCTGGATGTTTTGCAGGGGGGGGGGGGGTTCTCACATTGGGACGAAGTATGGTTATGTGCCGCCCAAAGACCCTCATTTTCAGGCTCTTTTTCAGTTCCAAAGACCCCCATTTTAGGACCATTTCAGTTCCAGAGACCCTACTATTCATGTCCAAAGCCAGATTCTACCATATTTTCTTCATAAAACCTCAAAAGTATATAGCCTGGAAATCGCAGCATATTTTCTGAAATTTTTGGAAAACCTAGTTCCGGAGACCCCATTTTTTGGGCTCAAATCAGCTCCGGAGTCTCAATTTTTGAAATCCGGGCGGCACATACCTACCCAAAAAAGTTGAGACCTCCCGGGTATTAGAGGTCCTCAAGCTCCGCCCCGGGTCCCCCTCAAAATGCCAGGTCTGGATAAACCGATGATAATTGTTATATTATACAAGTCATTAAATTTAATTAGTCCAGCTGTTGTTGCTATGTGATCTTGGATTGATCATAATTATTTTGCTTTTTGTTGATCGATTTAGTACGTTATCAAAAGCAGGTATATATGAAGGATTACCATCTAAACTCATCAACTATACTTCCCGATATTTTGACTTGGTTTATATCATACATTTCAGTGTGTATTTTTAGACTGCACTGGGCACGTACGACTTAACCCTCATCTCGCAACTGTATCATTTTTACGCAACTAGCAATTAACATTTTAACTTCACGGTTGTTTTGAGATAAAAATAATTTCATATATGCCTACAAAAAATTCAAAGAAATGATTGTTTCAGACAAAGTGATTTCCCTAATACATTAACTTATGACCACTATATATTAACAAGGAAATGGAAATACTATAATTTTTTTCTGTTATCAATGTCAATTTTGTTTATGTGCAAGTAGTATAACGTGTATATATACTATGAGAAACACCACGTGTCACATGCCCCTAAAATGACACATGGAATACTTACGAAGTAGTAGCCCCGTAGTAGCCTTGCTGATCCACTTTGTACGCTGATTGGTATGTGGTTGGTACTTGGACAATCACCTTAAATTTCGTTCAGTAAAGTTTTGCATTGCTAGTTCTCCTCAGATCTGCATAAGCTGGCATTTACCTACCACAGCCGCTATATGATTGACTCCATTCCCTTGTTTAAAATTACCTGCATTGCATACGCATGCCGTTGCATCTACCCGGCATTTCATTCAAAACTCCAACTGGTTTGAGTGCACAGACCTTGACATATGGTGTTATCATACTTGTAGTAGGCCTACCGTATGCAAGTCTTGAAATCTATTCACAACCACTACAATGAATATAGTCTATATCGCAATATTCACAAGGCCATGGGGTTGTTGGCATTTTTGATAAAAACAGAAAGCACATGCACAACGTCCGGCGCGTCAATGCATCCTGTGTGAAAACATTTACAACCTTTCCCAATTGCATGCCATTGCGTGGCGATTTTGAACTTTCACTTATTGTTACAATTAAGCAAAATAGTAAAGAGTTTGTTGACCTGCTGTTAGAAGTTTTTTCAACTTGCATTCCAAAATAAATACGAATCCCAAATAAATACGCACTCTTTAAACCTGGTGGGGCGTTTTACGTGACACATTGCTAGCTATTTATATGTTGTTGTGTCCTTTCTATTCTAATCTATGATCAAAACTAATTTTTGATATTAGTGAAATTAATAGTGTCGATAATTTGTCTGATCATGATATTTTCTACTTTACAATGGCAGGCAACTGCATCTGATTATGACTGCATCCGTGTTAATCGCTTTTGAGGCGTCGTATTCAGTGATAGTTCTTGAATGTTAGTGTGGGGTAATATGGAGCCCCGGAGTATTATGCCCCCCATAACTTTTTTCCCTATTGCTACTTGAAAGACATCATTCAACAACTGTAATTAAGTTATTAACCGGAGGGAGTGTCCTAAAAGTCAGAAAATTTCAATTTACAATTTCAACACGTTTTCTTATTATGTCAGCGACATTTCCAATTAAAACATCCATATTTTCTTTTGAGCCTCGGTTGGAGGTTGTTAACTTGGCAACAGAATACGGAATTAACCATGTATCATATAGTCTAGCAGATTATATGGGTTCCATGCATCCCCCTTAAAAGTAAATTCTACATGATTGGTTAGATCCTATGCCATCTTCAAGAATCCGATTGTTACCAAAATACAAATATTTCAAAGGGGTCCGTTTGGCGGCAATTGAGTAATCGTACAAAAGTGGTTCAATTTAGTTTAAAAGTATAGTCAACGGTTCGTCTCATCACAAGGAATCAGAAAAATATATAGTTGGCATTTATATGTGATGTCAGTATACAGAGTATGGGTGAAATGCGCTTAAAGGTAATTGAACTTTGATTGAATTTTAGGGGGCCAAAATTTTCAAAATGCTTCATCTTGACAAGATGGTATCAAATTGTTGGTATGAGCATGAGCAAATCCAGATAATAAAGTTCCATGATTTAGAATCTTCCGTTTGGGTTTATCGGTTAAGAAAGAGGACGAGATTCCTAATTTAATACCAAAACAAACAAATTGATACGAGGTAACTTTAACGAATTTACAACCTACCTAAACATCCTGGATAGTGCAAACTTTACTTTTCTGGATGCTAATACTTCATACTATTACATAATATTGATACAAATATGTGGTCAAGATCCATGGCCTGTATTGAAGTGAATTATAGTAGATTCAACCCATCGTGTCACCTCTATAGTAGATTCAAACCCATCGTGTCACCTCTGTATTTTCCGAAGTTAATGGCATTGAATGAGGATGTGCATTGGATGGAAAGTAAAAAATGTACCTAAATCGATTGAAACAGTAGACTGCTAGCAGAGAAAAATCAATATGTGCCTAATGAAATCATTCAAGTCAACTCTCAAACATTCTGACTAATCGTATTTGCTTTACCTAGTATTCAATGTAACAAGTTAGTAGAGCGCCGGGGGCGGGAGCAAGGACTTGGGGTCAAAAATCATCTTTCAAGTCTCACTACATCTCAGCTTTGACACCTTGGGTTAGGTTTAGTATTGGGGGGACCCTCTACATCCATTGCAATGTAGTTAGTGGTGTAAATTTGGTGTCACCTTTTCAATAGGGAGAAATTTAAGTTTACAACAGGGGTCAACTTTTAAATTAATCCCAATCATGTTGAAAGTATGCCATATTATCGTCTAGTATTAAGGATTCACAAAAAGTATAGTTGTACCATCTATGACCATTGGTTTTAAAGTTGAGTAAAAATGGCTCAAAGTGCAAAAAAGGTCAATTCCATTTGTACAGGGGTCAATATCAGAAGTTGCTCCACTTTGGGTAAAAAATGAAAACAAAATTGTTCATCTAGCTTAATGTTCAACTAAAGGACTAGTTTGTAGAATCTGCAATGCATGTTTCATGCGATGTGCCAAATAGGTCATGGGTCAACATAATCTAATTGGCATTGACCTCTTGACCTTTATCTCGGTAGGTAAACATTTAACATATCAAAAACTATACTTTTTGGGAGTCCTCAGTCCTCAGGCAATAATTGCAAGCTTTAATCAAATAATAATCAGAGTAACTTGCAATGTGACACCTGTACAAATTGAGTTTGATCTTTTTGCATTTTAGCCATTTTTTACCCAATAACTCTAAAACCACTGGTCGTAGATGTCACAATATATATTTTTGGAATCTTGTGACTAGACGGACAATATGGCATACTTTCAAACTGTTTGAGTAAGATAATAGTTTGACCCCTTGTGTAAACTTAAATTGGCCCCTACTGAAAAGTGACACCACATTGACACCACTAACTCCCTTGCATTGATGTAGCGGGTCCATACTAACTACTAAAGGGTCAAACCTTAGATGTAGTCTCGCATGAACGACTCCCTAAATAAGGACCCTAGATATTCTGCTCCTGCTCTATAGTTGAATGTACTGACTTTGGGTGAGCCGCCGGGTTTTGGAGATGAGAAACATAAAGGTCTGTGGACCCTTCGAATACATGAAAAGCGAGATTATCTTAGTTCGTTCCTGAAGCAGGTTGAATCGAGCCACATATCTGCCCTCCTCTCCAATAATGCGAGATGTCCAAAACGTTTCCTCTGTGACACGATGGGTTGAATCTACTATAGTACTTTCAGAAGGTCTGGGCCTTGAATGAAGGGTCAGGGTGCAGTGGGTGGAATTAAAATTCCACGCTAAATCTATTGAAACATCGAGTCCGATAGCAGAGAAAAATCAATTCTATGCTCATGAAACATTCAGGTCAACGTAAGCGCATTTACAGGAACATTAACTCTCAGAACTTCGACTAATCGTATTTGCTTCAGTGGTATTCAATGTAGGTGAGTTGAATGTTACAGACTTTTGGGCGCCCGTGTTTTGGATAGAAGGGAACAAAAGTCTTTGCACTCTCTTTGTCAAAATGATGCCAACAGGAAAGGCCCGATTATCTTAGTTCGTGTATGAAACAGTTGAATCGGGGCACATATTTTATTTATGCTCCTCTCCCAACTTAATCGACGCTGTCCAAAACTTTTATCTGGTGACCGCGGGTTGAATCGATATAGGCCCTTGTTCAATGACGACTCAAACGTGCAAATGACCTTTATCCACATTTTGCACCCAGATCTCTGCAACCTGATTATCCCCAAGTATGCCAATGCATGGAGCGGTTTTGGACTACAAAATTGTCGACAACCCCTCACCACGGTACAACAAAACGCAACACTTCTATTCGAAAGATAGTAATAAATAATTTTAAAAAAATGTGGTTGTGGTCAAAAATTTTGGGGCGGCGTTGTTTTTTGCGTCAAAAAAATCACGTTTTGGGCTAAAAACTAAGATATCAAATGTATTAATTTCGTAGCAAAAACCAATTTTATCATCATGCAATGACTATCAATCTATGACAGTATATTATCGATTTCTGTTTTATGTCAAATACATAAAGGGTATAGACTTTTAGCCCAAAAAATCACTTTTTTCCTAAAAAAAGCCATCCTTTTTATCCATGCACCACAACGAGTATTACCTGAACGCTTTATGCAATGTGTAAAGCCTATATCAATAAAAAAAAGGATACTATAAAAATAAGATTGTAATATTTACCTTAAAAAATATAAAAAAAATAATAATTCGCTAACCTGCCAGCCAAAATTTCATTTTAGGGCATGAAATTCATCCCTGCCACACCCAAAGATATTTTCAACCACAACCACATTTTCTTCTATCTTATATCTTTATCTTCAAATAAAGGTGGTGTGTTTTGTTGTACGGTGGGGAGGGGGTAACGGTTGAAAATAGAGGACTATTCAAGGCTCGGCCGCTCCGTACAAGTATATATTTTCTGATTCCGTGTGATGAGACGAATCATTGAGATACTTTTCAACTCAATCAAACCATTTTATATGGATTGATCTTCTTTGGATCCAAGGTGAAGCACCCTAGTCGGGGACAGATGCTCTGTGCCAACTTGCCTAAATCCGAGAGAGTTCTTAAACGAGTCCAACCTTTGAAAACATTCTCTACGGAGCTAAGAAAGTCGCATTTGGAAAGAACCAAGTAACATCTAGTGGTATCACCTGGTGAGCATCTCCACCTGGAGCGACTCCTTCATGGGCTTGAATTGCGATGCTCAACAGAGTTGAGAACCAGAATTGGCCGAAAGGTTTACTTGCAGAAGTGGGGATACCTTGAGCAGATCAGGGACATACCTGTGTGGTGGAACTGAGCACAACAGACAGTGGACATATCTTGGTCTGCCCATTGCTGGAGCAACAATGCACAAACAAGACCTTGCGGACTTCAGTGAAGCAGAAAGATGTGGTACCTGCATCTTGGCTGATCATAGAGCGTGTTTCTACTGCCGACACGGCAACGCGGCTTTTGGGACCCCCTATGGACCCGGCTTTTTCCGCTATCTAGCTGTTTCTATTGAAGGACATACCGGTATGTGGCATGCACGACTGCACTTACGGCTATCTACTTCGACAGGACCCAGCCGGGGTTCACAAGATATCCC
>JAMKCH010024533.1:0-18756 GCA_023653785.1 Ophioderma brevispina
GAGACAGCCAAGTAATTGCTCAAAAAATAGGGTATTTGTAAGTGACAAATTTGCATTTTTAATTTTCCAAACAAAAAATGGGGTCTTTGGGTGAAATTTTTGCAAAATTTGCAGGTCTTTGGTTGAAAATGATCAAAATTTCCTCCACAAAAATAGGCTGGGGTCTTTGGGCGACAGTGGTAACACTTTTAAAATATATGGGGTCTTTGGGTGACAACAATGCTGAAAATGGGGTCTTAACAACATTGCATATGCATCACTTCGAAAAAGGGAGTGCCCCCCCCTCAGTCACACACTAGTCATCTCTCTTAAATTCTTTACATTTACCTTTGTAAATTAAGCCACTTACCCTTGTAAGTTAAAGCAATAATAGCACATTTTTTTGAAGAGCGCCCCCAATTTTTCAAAAAATTTGAGATTTTTACACGGTTGCATTGGTGACTGGATAGTAAACAATACCTGTGAATGGTTAAGCTCGAAAATCTCTATGTGTCGCAAACGAAGGGATTTTGTAATTAGAATAAAAATATCGGAGATCTCCGATAATAATTCAACGGCTGCTGGAAACAGCCTTCCAATATGAAATAACCAGGAAATAGCGCCATATACATGTCTACGTTCATCCATTAGTTGTTTTATTGGTTCAGGCAAGTCAAGTTAGTGGTCATTTTCTTGAGGCGGCACTATTTCATCATGGACGGACAAAAACTTAGCATTTCCAGCTCTGCCGTTAAGTATAACCTGGGATCCCACTGCAATTTTATTTACAAATACGCATTTTTGAGCATTCTCGTTCGCAGATGTAGTTTCCTAGACAACTACCAACATAACACTGCATAAATATCAAATTTTGAAAATTGGGGGCGCTCTTCAAAAAATGTGCTGTTATTGCTTTAAGCCAATGACATGGCATACCTGATTGTCTACAGATACCAGGCTCGAGCACATCTAATTGAAAGTGTTACCAGTCACTTAAAGGTGCAACGAGCATTTTTGAGACACCCAAATTTGTGTCATAATAGTAATTTCATATAGATTACACACTCAATAGATTTTTTACCTTGTATTTGGTTACAGAAATGCCTTTAAAGAGAAAAAAGGTGATTTTGATTCGCTTATATTTCAATATAAAACATAGGCTGAATTTTGTATTTGCTCCTATACGAAATTAGAAATCTCACAATTTTTGTACCAAAGAAACATTTCTTAGCTTAATCCTTTTAGATGGGGATTTTATTGATGGAAAGCTTTACATCAGGGCAAACATCAGTACTTTCGATTTTTTAGGGGCACCTGATATGTGAAATCGCTCGTTGCACCTTTAAAGACCCCAGTATTTTAGTACATTTTGAAAATATTCACCCAAAGACCTAGTTTTTAGAAAATGTTTGCAAAAATGTCACCCAGAGACCTCTATTTTTGATTAAATTTTGATTATATCAGAATCGAGGATATCTAATTCTACAGATCACAAACAATTTCAAACATAATATATATGATTCACACGACTGCAAACATTGTACTGCTTGTAAGATGACACAGGAAAGTATCAAAATCGAACTCTGCAATAGGCACTAGGGTTTTGCACATGTATACAAGGATGTGCTGCAGAAGTTCAACATTATATTAGGAAAATTGCTTTCAATATCTTACATACAACTTTTGTAATTTTAAACAATTTGTGAATATGTAAATCGAAAATTAAATTTACATAATATCTAATAAATTAGGAGCTATTATTACTATTAAAATTCAAAATATAGATTTTATGTATGTACATTATTCTTTTCAACTTTTACCATTAAAGGATACAGATGCGGAATATACAAATGAAAACACAGATACATTATCACAAAATATGTATATACATGTATCATTTAGTAAACACGAATACTTCAATCTCATTGGTTAACAGGGTAATTAATATATTTTGGCTAACCACGTAATATATTCCCATATTGTGTGATGATTACACCAAGTATCACTCCCATTAAAGCTAGAGATGTGATCTTGTGCATCTGTGGAAGAGACTGTTCTAACCAGTCCTGAGGAGATTATATGAGATTTTGGCCCAAAATAATTCTCCAGGAGCATATTGTCCAGGACCACATGGCCCTGGAGCATATATGTTCGTGGATGGAGCATAAATATGGAAAAATATTTAAGTGCTCCAGGAGAATATTTGACTATGCTCCTGGAGCATAAATAATCTTCAGAAATATTTTAGGTCTGATATAATCCTGGAGCATATTTGGATGCAAAATGCTCCAGGAACAAATATTCTAAGTCAAATACAGCTCCAGGAGCATATTTGCCATATTACCCTGGAGCACATGCATTTAAATTTGACTGGTAATATTTCTCCAGATTATATACTCCTGAAGCATAATTTTGGGCCAAAATCTCATAGAAATTCTCTGAGGAGCACAATCCAATATGTCTGACTGCTGCTGCTACTGCTGACAATCCAAAATAAATATTTCAGCTTTAATTTCTTCCTAGATCCTTTTGTTCAAATAAATTTTCAAATTCGCCTGTGTTTTTAGGAATAGCTAGAAATGGTGACCATAGGCAGTCTTTCAAAAGAGGCAGGTTAAAGGTCCCAGGAAATGAGATGGTAAACCTACTCCAAATCTTTATGGGACATTCCATTCCAATAAACAGGGCCATAAAAGAATACACTACCAGTGACATCATTTGTGAAACTATTGATTTTCAGTCAGTGTCATGAATAGATTCACACCAGTCACCTGGAATTTTCATTTACTCTCTGAAATATCAATGATACCACAAATGATGTCATCACCAACCCAAATATTGAATGCTTCTCGTCCCTCCTTGTAGACTTGCCACAAACCACATCAATTCTATTTGCATTTCCTGGCACCGTTAAAGCTTTTCTCCCACCTACAGTAGTTGCACTGCAGAATTCAACTACTGCACACTGCCTGGTGTAGGTCTTGTTGGGCATTTGGAATGGCAGCTGAGATTGTAGAAGATCTATAATGACTTAAGTTTATTTTACTCTGCAATTAATCCCAACTTGTTGATTGGTACTTTGTAGGCCTCTGTGGAGACTGGCCTGGGCCCTACTTATCTCAGACTGGCTTTTAATTGGAAATGCTTGGATTTGATCTACTGTGGCTCTACCGATCCAGATTAAAAAAATGAATCTTAATCTACTTCATGCTTACCACTTCAAGTATTCATGTCTACTAAATGATAATTTGTTATTCCCTGTTTGTTCTATGCAATATAGAAAATATTGTGATATGGCGCCCAACCAAAGGTGTTTTTCCATGTTGCGCGAACAAACAGGGGATATGTAATTTATATTACCTAAATATATATTATTATGAGTGGTAGATGGAACAACTTATTCATTTTTCACAAGGTGCCTGTTAAACAGAAAGAAAATCATGGTTTAAATTGAAAAGACAATGGCTAAATTCTGGCCTGCCTATATTTCTTGCCCAGCCCTACCTAGGCTTATATTTAGAGGGTTTTTTTTGCCGAAACCAGGAACCTACTGATCTAAAGGCAATAAACATGTGCTTTGTGTCCTTGATTCTTGGAAACTATGACCGTACTGCTGACAATATTCTCAATATCTAACCATAAAAACAACACATTTTCTCAAGTACATCCTAATTTGCCATATTATTTTCTTTAATCCATAGGTTAGACAACAATGACCTGTACACATTGTGCAGGAGTGTAGTGTCAAAGGTCATAGTTCAACCTCTCCTGAATTCCCTGCATACAGTCAACCACACATTGTCTAATCCCATCCACAACTTCCCAGACCACAAGAGAGTTGGCTGCCTCAAAGTGGGGCTATTCATTGTAACGTCTCATGCTTTATTCCACTAATAGAGTAGCAGCCCAGAAGGTTTTGATCAAACGAACGATATACCAATATCTGAACACCGGAAAATTCGGAGAAAATATCACTTTTGCAAATATGAATGTCTGCCGTAGACCCACTGCTGCGTATGGCCCCAGGAGAGGGGTAAAGTTACTATGGGGTCAAATGTTCGAACTGCTCTAAATCTAATGTAATATAGCTCAAATTATTCATTAGTATTTTAGGAGTAAAAAAGTCAATTGGGTCACATGCGTGCGGTACTTCCTTTCCAAGATATTTGGGAAAATAGGTTAAAGGTCATTTGTTTATTCAAGAAAGGTCACCCTCTGCAATACCTAGATTTCTTTGTAAACATATTTTTAAAACATTATTTAATGATACTGATTCCAAATATGAAATGCTTTTGCACAGTTTTCGTCATCTTCTTGTTGTTATAATGGGAGGGGTACAAAATTCCCTGTAGGATTCTATGGGGATGGGGACATTATACCCCTCCCTATTACAGGGAACCAACCCTATGCAAAATCAAAAAGCATATTTTGAATCAGTATCATTAAATCAATTTTTTGATATTTTTTTAAAAGAAATCTGGATATTGCAAAACGTTGACCTTTCTTGAATAAACAAATGACCTTAGCCTATTTGCCATATATCTTGGAAAGGAGGCACCACACGCATGTGACCCAATTACTTTTTTACTCCTGGTTACGTAAGGAATAATTTGAGCTATATTTCATTAGATTTAGAGCACTTCCATCATTTGACCCCCATAGTAACTTTACCCCTCTCCTGGAGCTACACGCAGCAGCGGGTCGTCGGCAGACATTCATATTTGCAAAAGTTATATTTTTCTCCGAATTTTCACGTATTCAGATATTGGTATCTCGTTCGTTTGATCAAAACCTTCTGGGCTGCCGGTCTATAACTTTATTGTAGACCTGGGGGTACGCTCAACTTTTTTTTCAGGTAGGGATGTGTGGCCCCGATTTCCGAATTTGGGGGCTTGAGAACTGATTTTGTCTCCCACAGTAGGGGCTTAATAAGAAACTGAAATTAGGAGAAATTTCCAGGCTTGAGAGATGAAATTTGGCTAAAATTTAACTTCTGAAGCAAACATTTTCCCAAAAGGGGACCTTAGGAGGATGACCGATTTAAGTCTATAAATTTTTCATCTTGATAGATCTGACCTTCCCCCGAAAACCCCATGTGTAAAATTTGGCACCGATATTTCAACCCATTCTGAAGTGAGAGCTTAAAACATGATTTTGTAATCCCCATAGAGTACTGTGTAAAATTAATATTGGTCAACCAAAATGGGGCATACTTTTGCTTATAACATCTAAACCAAACATCCTTTAGCCCTAAGATTTCACAGGGTAAATGAGAAAAATTGTAGCTTTCTTCTTATACCAAAATCTTGACCACTTCTGGTAAAATCTGGGGGTCCCTGGGAACGAGGCTATTAGCGATCGGACCATGGGCCTTTAAGAGCCATACATAACAATATGGTACCACTTCCATATCTCAATGCCCACCCTAGGGTGTAGATTTTGGTCTTGTAATCAATAGGTTGTGGCTTCAAGTATTATAATCTTTATGTGTTTATTTCTGATAGGTTTGTCAACTTTGAGTATAAATTGCAGTAAAATTTTATCAATCATTTCCAAATAAGACAGTAATAATGAATCAACTCACCTAATCCCCACACAGCAGTATTGCTGTGAATGCGAGGTGAATCCAGCCACCCCCGCTAGCGGGGACAAAACCGGATTTAAAACTTTGGCTTTACTTTTACTACAGGAGCAAGAACATGATCAGAAAATTGTAAGACTTTAGCATTCAAAAGTAACAATGCTTTTGAGATTGTGCCCTTCTGGAATTGGTCGCTATTTCAATTTAAATTTTTTTTAACAGAAAATACAAATAATAATTCTCTTTTCCCCATAAGCATGATCTCTATGTTTTTACTCCTTACAAAAAAGAGGCCACCATGCATATTTAAACACATATCACGATGCATGTTGATCATAGAGCAGAGGATGGCAGACTTCAGAACATCCCATCATACAATGCAGGGTCAAGTAACGGTCACTTGCACAACACATAGACTCTAACAGTAAATTTATGAGGGATATTTGAGTTGTTATTTTCAAGGTCCAGACATCAGTCGATTAGGAAAATAAGTTGATGCATATAGAGCAGATTTAAAACATCCTTTCTTCTACACAATTCAATGAGATTTGACAGTGCAAAAGACAGTTGCACCCTGGTGACTAATTAGTTTTGCATGGGATTGTGGGACTTTCTGAAACATCCTCTGATCGTAGAGTCGTCTCAATCACTTGCACAATAACAAGCCCATTCAAAGCTAGTTGGCAATTGCTTAAAACATTACACTGATTTTAAATGAACAGGTACATGTATGCAACCACTATGTCAAAATACAAAATTATTGTGATTCATGGCCTTGGATAATCTCCGATAGATGTTGGACAATCAATGGATTTTGGTCAAGAGAATATGAAATTACACCTCATAAGTGATGATGTTGGGAGTTGAACAAAATACCAATTAATGTTTGATTGGAAGTATTTCCAATCTGCATAAATGAGCCTAATGTGTTCTCTACTTGATATGACAGCCAGACAATGGTATACACTCACAACTTGCAGTTTATATGGAGAAACGATAACGCATTGCAACATCTTATTTAAATATTATATACTTCATCAATAAATTTGAGCTTGTTAATTGGTTAAACATTTCTCACATGATTTGAAATTTCACTACTTTGATGAAGACATGTGCAAGGTACTATTTATGCCCGTAAATAGTATCTCCAAGCCGTAAATAGTGCCTCCAAGCCGCATAACACAGCGCGAGGTACTCTTTACGGACGTAAATAGTACTTGTGGTTCTGAACCTCGCTGTTGTCTAAAGGCGACCTTGCATTGAGTATTGAAAGACAAAAATTATGGAAATTTATGAAAGAAGCATATAAACAAATATATACTGCCTTTATTCGAGCCGCTGGGTTAAAACTATATCGTCCCTTGGTGACATCAAATAAGCCTACTATTTTCCTGAGGGGCTGAAAATGGTAGGCCTACTTGATGTCACCGAGGGCTCATTTTAACCAGAGCCTCTCATGGCAGTATTTATTTGTATAATGTACTTATTGGTTAATCATTAAAATGGCATTTTTTGTAATTAACCTGGATTTGAAGGATGAAAATTCAGGCAATTTCAAATTCAAGATGACTCTTTCATTTCCCTTTCAATACATATGTTAGTGTGCAAGAACTTTGCTTTGTTTCAAGCTCACTCATAAGAAAGATCATGTATGCCAATGTTGTTGGACAGCCCCACATCAGGCCGCACATTTGTAGTTTTTGCCGATATTGTTGGACAGCCCCACATCAGGCCGCACGTTTGTAGTTTTGCCTGAATTTGACCATTCCATCAAAGCACTTTCCTAAATTAAAAGGTACATTTTATATACTTAGAGGGGCATTTCGTGATCCACAGCCTCATCCCCCGACTTACCTCAAAAAAGTTGAGTTTTTTATATCATCTGAACTGTTAGCCTTTGTAATCCAAGTGTACCTAATCTTACGTGTAAATTCGGCCGTATCTGTAAGAAATTCACAATTTTATATTTTCTGTACGTAAACAGACAGAAATTACAGCACAGTGACCTATGGGACCGTGGAACACAAGCAATTGCTCATGACACAAAACTGTAAGCTCGGAATCAACTCAAATTTTGGGAATAAGCTTTTCTCAGGGATATCTAGTGATCAATGAATAAAATAGAAGGTGCTGGAATCACGAAATGCACCTTTAAAAGGAGAATAAAACATGATCTTATAGTACTGAATTGTGCAAGTGTACATATATATAAATTTTTCAAATCAGTTATAAAAATAAAAGTGTGTATTTGTGAACATGATTTTGATCATCACACTTTGTAGTAAATCTATACCTCTAAATCACAAAGTAATTGTCCTACCATAAATTCCACTATCAAGAGAAGATCCTGTGTGTAGCCCATGAATCAATCCATCTCTTAAACAACATTTCATTGTGTGTCACATTCGGGCCCATTCAAATACATTGTGTCCCCGTTCGTAAGTCGCACATTTGAGCGCCTGATAAGGACAGTAAATGTGAGTCTTTAGTGATTTGAAGATGGTCCCTTAATTCATTTAAACATTATGATATTTTGCTCTGTTTTCAACTAAGGACTCTCAAAATAAATCATAGTCCAAAGACAAAAATTCGGTTAGTCTTGACTCTTGCAAAAGTTCTTTGAAACCAGCCAGAGATCGATACCCGGAAGATTTTGATGGACGTACGTTTCACATAGAAGTCCCATGCTAAGATTGTTCACAAATTTTATACGGTCATTATTTTAATCTGAAAGTGATTTCACTGAAAAGTAAATTACTTTTCCTTTAAAATGAGGGGTCAATCAAATACGTAGCCCCAGTATTAGCTGAGTTACAGGCAAAACTTCATGCCAAAATGATCCCAAATCCTGTGTGTGCAGTTGTGACAGCACGCACATGTACAATGTACACTTTTGTATGTGACCTCATTGACCTCCTATTCTTTACTGTATGGGAAGGTTGTAATTTCTCCACAAAATGTTCTTTGCGCTTTACGGTGCTTCGACCCTGTAAAACCTGGTGTTCACTATAGGATAGTTCATGAATCAAACTTACACCCCTTGTTCTTAGAAGTTCTTAGATTTAGTTTTAAAGTTTTTAGATAAATTTAAGTGATTTTTCTCCATTGAACCACACAGTGAAGCAATTTTAGTGCTGTACAGGCGCTATCAGCTTGATACTGCATGAACACCTCCCTCTATAGTTTGCTAGTGTGAACCTTCTTACCCATGCATGATCCGTCATGCGCTATATGACGTTGTGCAGTAGCGCTTAACGGAATGAATGGCAATACCTCATTTGCATCCATGGGACTTCTATATGAAACGTCTACCAAGATTTTCTCCCTTGATCACGTGCTATCACGTGATATCGCATTCTTAAAAGTCAGCGATCTGCCAATCACATTGGCTCGTGGGATACACACAGGATCTTCTCTTCCCACTATCCTCACAGCTACAATACAACTTGTAATTCCTGCCAAGAAGTTGGAACACTTCATTCCAAATATACCAATTTGTAAACCCGGCACAGACAAAACAATGTACTGCACAATTTCCCACAAATCAAGAATACAATTTTTGTTTATTTACCAATCGATTACCCCGGTTTCTGTAAGCAGTGCCATGACAAGGAAGCCCAAGTAGAGTGCATAAAGGTAGAACCCATATAGTCTTGTTGCATTGAATCTTGTGCAGAGCATAAAAAACAGGGATGATACTAAGCTCACTGCTAATCCACCGGCTAGTACCATCTGCAGCACGTCATAACTCACCTGAGAACAAAGGTGAATGAATAAATATTGTGTTGTCAATACAATGATAAGTAAAAAATACAGCGTTCACTGAACGCATGCATGTGTCGTCTGCCGTAGCGGTTTTTGAATAGGGACAAAGGTCATGTGAGGTCACAAAGGTCATGTGAGGTCACAAAGGTCATATGAAGTCACCATGGTCATATGAGGTCACAAAGGTCACAAGGTCACCAATACGTGTGACGCTAACCAAGAACCATGGTCCATCCACGTGTCATGAAAATTGAGCAACACATGTGGAAACATCAAGCAATTTTTTGAAATCTTTTTGGGCCATGACCTCTTGAGGGGGTACTTGTTGGTCATGGGTGTTCCCATGACCTACATACGACCTCGTCCTCGTTCGTTATTAATACAAAAAAATTCAGAAATAACCCTTCCAGTGGAGTTGATTCTTCAACTCCAACGGTTTTGGAATAAGAAAATATTCCTTGACAATATATAAAAAATTCAAAATTTTTCGTCAAGATTTCGCTTTTACGTGTTAAACCATGGAGTTATTATAGTATGGCGACGTCCGAAATTGGGATTTCTTGGCCGCCCTCCCCTGTACCCAAGGACCATCACATGCAAGTACCATGAAAATATGTGCATGTATGTGGAAAAGGTTGCGCCCTCTTGCAGATGACCCAAAAACGGATGGTGATAATAACATGTCTGGAAAACACCTTAACTTGATATGTATATTATTTCAATGCATGCACTTCCTCGAACTAGTGCTGATGAGTGGCAGTTAAGTGTTTGCCACATAATGGGGTATTTTTCAAGGGTATATGGTGTCAAATCTGTCAAAAATC
Source organism: Ophioderma brevispina (assembly GCA_023653785.1). Classification (NCBI taxonomy): domain Eukaryota; kingdom Metazoa; phylum Echinodermata; class Ophiuroidea; order Amphilepidida; family Ophiodermatidae; genus Ophioderma; species Ophioderma brevispina. The sequence goes on from JAMKCH010024533.1 coordinate 10,150, forward strand.
TGTAAAATATTTATATGTAAATCTCACAATTATATTTTAAATTTATGTACATCGATTGCATTAACTTTTTCTCTGGCTTATATACATTGAGAAACGGTGGGTTCCTATACACAGTGGCAGCACCATGCTTCTTTTCGGGGGAATTTTTCCATTAATTTAACAAATTTTTAGACCCAAATTGCTGCGTTTGGCCAAAATTCATCATTTCGTCTTCTGGTCAGGATAGACAAAAAATCCGGTTGAGGCCAAGAGAAAAAAATACATCGCGGTCCCGGACCGCGAAAGTGTCCCTTTTTGCTGCCGTCAAGGTTGTAGCCTTGTCAAGGCGCAATACTAACTTCACTCACGGTTCAGACGTCTGATGCAAATAATGTCAATGATCATATTAGGCCATTTCTTGCTCACGGGGTAGTCTATACGGCAGCTACACCAGTCTACTGCAACACTACTGCCAGTACAAACTGGCTAATTGCGAGGAGTAGCTGCAGATAGGTTACAGTACACGGTAGTTAATTATACAGTGATGTGGCTACTTGCTGTACTACCCCAAGGCCTACCCAGTAGTTGCCACTAGGTGGAGAGAAGGTGGATGTGGGTAGGGACCGTACCGGCGTAGACACGCAGCTACCAGGTAGCTACTCCCCGGTAACCACGCGCCATTTTGAGAGTGGATAAAATTTCATTGAATGAGGGCGCTATACACGTGTTCTCCGTTTAGCATTTGTTTTTGAACGTTTTTTAGGAAAATTTTTTTTATTTAGGAAATTCAAATCGGGCATGATCACAAAAACCCCATTATACCTGACACAATAATAAAAATGCAAAGATATGCCAAAAATATCTTAAAAAACAAAATGGGCCTGAGAAACTGAATTGGCACATGAAGGAAAAGAGAAATATCGCGCGCGTGCGCGCTGCGAGCCGGTGTAACCACGTAGCTACTCCACGATGGGAGACCGGCAGTGTTGTGTACAACTATCCGTTCTTATGCGGCCAACAAATTACAAGGAATCCGGGCCAGGGAGTGTACGTCTAGTGGGTCTATAATACATGTCTACTCGGTGGTAGCGTGTGGTAATACCATGAAGAAATTGGCCGCGTGTAGGCAGAAATCATGTGAGAAGTGGAGAATATCCCCCCTCCCTAAAACTACAGAAATAGCAATAGCAGGCAAAATTCTTTTATCAAGCACCACCCTAATGATGGCTCTAATTACACTGGCCTATGTTCTGTGTTGCCCTTACTATAGCAAGGTCAATAAATTCCACTCAGGCAGAGCGCCTTGTTATATCTGCTACGTATTTTTTCTGCATTTGACAAAAACTTGGTATGAGTTTTATACAGGAGATTAAAACTGCAAAGCAATTAGAACAAAGGCTGTCGCCCTGAGTAGCATAGCAACTGCACCTGACTCCATAGGTATTTGTGGTTTATACCCAGACAAGCGGGCCAAAAAAAGCCTCCTAGATCCGGTGTGCACAACAGACCACCCAAGGGGTATACCAATTTTTTTTATTTTTTTTATTGAATCTGTCCTCTAGACAGGGTAGCCCCTTTAATGCTAAAGCACTGATTCAAAACCTCCCCCCCCCCCCATTACAAACACAAGCTTCAAATAATTGAGAATAAATGTCAATAAAACAATTACCAAGTTTGTCGGTTCTTAGACAGACAGACTTGAACCAAGGTATCAACAGTGGTGAAGGGAGGCCAAAGGTCACATGAGGTCAGCAAGGTCACATGAAGTCACGGTCCTCAACAAAAATAGGGACAGCAGGGTCCCAAATAGGTCGTCCGATATATGTAATGGTTCTAGAACCATAGAAGACCACCCCATATCAATGGACCACACACAACACCCATCACAAGGTAGCCAGCAATACCCCTGCGCCATTACCCCATACACCCGGACCACATCTCACACCCTCGGACCAACACCCCATCCACATCCCCAACCTAAGAGCACACCTCCTACCCGCACTGACCACACCCCAGCCCACTGACCACACACCTACCCTCAAGAGATACAGCCCCTACCCCCAGCAAACAGCCCATACCTCCGAGACCACACCCCCATACCTCTGAACCATACCCACGGACCATACCTAGAACCCATACCCACGGACCTACCCTCACACCCACAGACCAAACCCCTTCCTGGGCAACAACAATACTTCCAAGACCACACCCCATAGCCAGCGAAACCAACCACACACCCTCGCCAATGGTCAGACATATGCTACCCACCAACTTCACCCCATACGTCTCAGACCACAGCCCTATGGACTACATCACCACACCCCGGACCACACCCAACCAACCCACCAGACCACACACCTAACAACCCACAGGACCAAACTCAACACCAACAGGACCACACTCCACAACCACAGACCACACCCCCCACAACACAAAACCACACCGGCAACACACACAGGACCACACCAATACCCACAGACAACACCCGACACCCACAGATCACACAACACCACAACCCCATCCCGCCAGACACAACCCCCATACCGCCAGACCCAAACCCCATACCGCCCGACCACGCCCCATACAGCCAGACCACAACCCATACAGCCCGACCACAACCCCATTACAGCCAGACCAAACCCCTACCGCCAGACAACAACCCATACCGCAGACCACAACCGCATACCGCCAGACCCACACTCCCATACCCCTGAACCACAACCAATACCCCTGACCACAACCCATACATACCACACCTCATACCCCTGATCACAACCCATACCCCTGACCCACACCCCATACCCTGACAACACCTCATACCCCTGACCAAACCCCATACCCCTGACCCACACCCCATACCCCTGACCACACCCAATACCCCGACACACCCCATACCCCTGACCACACCCCATTACACCGACCACACACCCTACCCCGACCACACCCCATACCCCTGAAAAAACCACAACAATAACCTGAACAAACCAACATAACAACAAAAAAACACAACCCACCAGACCACACACCCTGGACCATACCCACGGGGAAACCACCCCACAGACCACACCCACCCCAACCATGGGCAACACCCCATACTTCAAGACCAACACCCCCATTACCACACCCCCATACCACACCCCAAATTCAAATGCCGTTCGAGCCACACAAGTTCAGCACTGTGTGACATACAGATCTCCAAATATTTTGTCACACGTGTTAATGAAAATCATGAAAAATAGGTCCAAATATGCTATTAATTATTCAAAATTTAGGGTATACAATGCATATCTATACTGTTGTAAATCGGAAATAGTACGAGAATCGTAGCCACGCACCCTTCACACAGTTTCAGCCTGTGTGAAGTCCAGATCTCCAGATATTTTGTTCACAAAAAAGTGTCAATGAAAAATCAGAAAACAGGTTAAAATATCCAATTAATTATGAAAATTAGGTACTTAGAATGCGATATATATACTGATCTGGAAAGGAGATCCTAAGGCATGAGCAAGAATGGAGAAAACCCCTCCCCTACACCACCCCCACCACCTTCCACCAAGTTCAGACTGTGTGACGATTAGATCTCCAGATATTTTTATATATTTTGTCACAAGAATCTCACGCCGACGAAGCCGAAGACCGCGAGACGCAGAAGCACAGGATTCATGCTGCCATAATTTGGGGTTCTTTCCTATCGGACGACCTCCTCCTAAAAAGTGGAACCATGAGGGGAAAAAGTTTTTTCTTTATTTTTTCCAAAAAACATACAAGTACATACTTTGGCCTGATGTACTCCCAGATGGTCCTGTGTCTTTATTTGGGATTAATTACAATAGTACCTGTATATTCCTTTAAAAGTTATTGTTGTCAGGACCACATGACCATTTTGGAAAAACCCCTTTTTTAAAATTTTCTCAGAGAGGATTATCATGAATAACCCCTTTCTTGATTCGCGAGGTCCGCGATGACAAGTAAGAAATATAACCCTTTTCAGACGAATTAGAACTCTATGGTTACACACTTGTTGAGGGACCGGGGACATGAGGTCACCAAAAGTCACCTCAACCCCCTCCCCTCCTTTCCACCAGGGTTACATCATCGTAGCCCTTAAGAACTCATACTGCATGCAAAGATTAAGGGTTAAATTTGTGACCACAGGACACACACAAACAGAGATACACAGACACACAGACATAAAACCAGAGTAATTCCGATATGCCTTCTGCAATTCTTGAGACGACACAAAAATTGGGGACGGCACTTCCCCCCACACCTCTCTGGGTGCCGATACTGCATATTACATCATCGGCAGATGTCAACTGATGCCAGTTAAGAACGATGCTTTGTACAAAGATGTTAAACATATACATGAGTGAAAAGTAACAAAGGCTAGGAATCAGTCGGCAGCGCCACAGACCTCTTTTTCTGGGGGGGGGCAAGTGAAATTTTTTTGGGGCCAAAAGTGAAATCTGGGGGGGGGCAAAAGTATGAAATATTTGAGATTTTTAACCAATCTTTGGCCCAAACCAAACGTGATTCTCCCAAGAATAATTTGGTTGATTTGGCCCCAAATCGCCAAATTTGCCAAAAATCCCTCAAATGGGGGGGGGGGGTGGGGGGAAGACAAAAAATGGAGGGAAAACAAAAATGGGGGGAAAAGCCCACTCCCCCTTTTGGGATCAAGGTGGATCAAGGCTGGAAGTTATTTACCAAGGTTGATTGTGTGTTGCTTAATGCTACATATAAGGGAGGGTGGCCCACTGGTTAGGATCTTTGACTTTGGTGGAGGAGGTCCCCGACTGGTTCCAAAAACCCCGGTAGGGCCAGTAGCTTGGATTTAACCGGGTACTAGATTCTGGATTTAATTGTATTAAGAACTATTGATTAAAAACTAGAAATTCCCGCTCTCCCGTGGGTTCATCTGGACTTGGGCAAATGAACCACAGAATATCCGTCTTCGGCCCTACGGGGGACGGTAAGCGTCGGTCATGTACAGCGTCATACGAGTAGGGTGGTATCCCCGATTGTCCCAAGCTGCGTTCCCTGTCAGTTTAAGAGCAGGATACCCACCTTAGTAGAGGGGTTTAACCAATGTTGGGTATACCTCTGACGTCTCGGTCCTCTAAATTGTAAGAAATAAAATATACTGCCTAAAAAAAACCTGCCCATAATGAGGATTATAGATTATTACACCACCCGGATTTGGGCCATGTTAGGAGCGTCGTATCATGCATACACGCGTGGCCCGGATCAGCTTACTCAAGTTGAATAAATCCTTTGACACCCACCACAAGCCAGTACCAATGACGTGTGGAAACCGATATGAAGAAACCACCCAGGATTTGCTAAATGAGTGTTAGTTGTGGCTTGCAAAATGTATATTGTTAGGGCGAGGTGGCCGAGCTAAGGCGCTGAACCGTTGGCAGGGTATAACATCAGCCGAATCAATAACTTTAAATGTGAAGTTTCTGATCCGAACTTGAAAAAAACAAAATGTTCATATTTTGAAGAAAATGCATTTTTTTTTTAGGGGGGGAGGGGGAATTTTAATGCATGGTTTCAATGGAAATCAAATTTTTATTATACAACCATTTCTCCCCAGAACGGTTAAAAGGATTATTAGGCTGAGGTACAGGGTGTCCCAAAAAAAAAGTGGTGCAAGCAGATAAACCCATTTCTCCAAAAACTACTGAAGCTGTGAATTTCTTCTCATGGTGAAATTTAATTATAATCGTTGTATAAATTGTTGAAATCCCATGACAATCCGCCAACGCAAAACAGAGATATGAACGATTAATAAAGGCCATCTGTTTTTCACCAATGCCCTGGATTTACACGTGTTACATCATTTGAGTCCGTTTTGCTCTCGGGTGAGCGCTTTCCAACACATGGAATGTACGGCTGTATTCATGGCATACCATTTAATATTAACAACTAAGGAAATACAAAATGCACAGGATATTAGTTTTTTAGATTTATTAAGTGGCAAATAGGTATTAGGAATAATAAACGTGCAATGATGAGCCTAAAGTCGCATTCTAAAAATTATGATCAGCACAAATCAGAACTTTGCCGTATGTCTATTTTGTTATCTCTACCTGTGCAGTTTTTGTGATAAATATCTAAACTTGTAAACTAAGTGGCACATGTGTTTAAATGTCATACATGTAGTCACATTCTTTTACTAGAAAAGAAATCAAAATAGGTTAGTGACATGAAAGTCCTTTGCTCGGCAGTAACCTGTTTGCCTGGCATCTTTTGTCCAGACCCAAATGTGTAATGACACAACAGATACGATTTTCTTGAAGTTTCGCATCTTTGTGAAAGGTTTATAAATAACACAATTGGAGGAACGTGCCATTCATTTTCATTGAACTAAGCTAACAGGATCACACCTGTCATTAATTTCTCTACTTTAACAATTGACTTTAATCTGATTTTTTTTCAGCAACATCCATTGCTTTCTTAAAATCTGTTCAATGCACAAGTATTACTCCCGACAATTAACATTTCAACAGGTAACCCTTTAGAATGAGTATTGTCAGCTTAAAAGTTATTATTATTAGATATCATGTAAGATATTTGTTCAGATACAGCACTGCATTAATTTAGTAGCATATCATATTCAGGTTCTTAGATTATCATTTAGTCAATGCACACGATTGAACCACAAATCTATCTGATGTACCGATAATCACTAACTGTGTAAATCCCATTGGAATGGATAAAAAACAGAAGGTCTTTAATAATCGTTTATATCTCTGGCTTGCATGGGCGGATTGTCATGGGATTTGCACAGTATATACAAAAGAATATAATTAATATCCTCCATGAATATGAAATTCACAGCTTCAGCAGTTTTGGAGAAATCTGAGTTTATCTGCTTGCACCACTTTTTTTGGGACACCCTGTATTGATAATATCTATCTACCCTGTAGGTGGTTTTCTGTTCTTGGGGGGGGAAAGAGTTCATTTTAAACAATTTCTCCATCGAGGGTGCATAAAATAGAAAAGAAGAGCATAAACAATATATTCCAAAGCATAATAGCTTTGTGCTTACTCTACCAGAACAAGGTACATGGTATACCAGAACTCACTTGCATTGTTATTCATGAACAAAACTTTGCACAAGAATTAGTATTATGTAATAGTCCAACACATTTTCCCTGAGCTCTGAACCACAGCCAAATGACCACTTCTGTTATAGTAACTCTTATCATCAATGAAAGACCTGTTGCATAATATCATGAATATTAATCTCAAGTGAGATTTTGTAGTATGAATTATTTATAAATGTGGGTTTCCTACTTAGAACTCAAACCCCCCTTCCAATTTGGAGTTTTTTCATGTTAGCTTGTTATGGCAATTTTATAGAAGAAAGCATGAATACCTCATGAAAACCGAGTCTTATGTACACGCAATATCGCAAAATGAAAGTCCATCAGCCCAGTTACAAACAACTATTGAGGGCGCTTCTCTCTGCTTATCCTGCCAGGTCCTTTGGAGTTCTTACATTTTATTTCTTTGTAACTTCACAAATTTTGTGTTAACAGTTATACACACGTTTTCAAAAAATATACATAAAATATTTTTTAAAAATCATGGAGTCATACAAAGAGAAGCAGGCTTTATACTTACATGAAAGACTCCTCCACTTCTTATGGTTGCTATAGTACAAGATATCCCTATACCAAGAAGCATATCTATTGATTATAGTTAAGGATTAACAGAACACCATTTCTTTCTTGTTTACATTTTCTGATTTTCTCTAACACATGGAAACACATTTTTCTTTAGTCCTGGATACTGTGGCCATTAATCACTTGGACACATTGTATGGCTAAATAAGATACTGCACAAACAAAAACAACACAACACATTTTGCAACTACTGTCCAAGAAATAATTTAGAGGTGATTGCATGAGTGTGTGGTATGTGTGTTGCTAGTGTATTAACAGAGTTAGAATAAAGCTAACGTAATACTGCCACTTTGTATTCCATTTAAAGATATTAGCAGCGATTTGCTAATCTGAAACATCGAAAAAATCATCAAAATTCATATTTTTGTATTTTTGTTACTGGCATGGATGTGCAAACATAACCTGCAAGTGGTTGGCTTGAAATCTTAAAGACAATGCAGTACTTTTTATCTGATTCTTTAATTTCTATACGTGCGTATCAAAATCCCGACTTGAGATCAAAAAAGCCTTTCTTGGTGAATATCCCAGATTTTAAGCGTGATATTGTGCACCATGATCAATACAGTTTGACCTCAAACACAAATACTATTGATCTTTGTTTATTCTGTGCTAGTGTAAACCACAATCAGCTGTTTATTGTAGATTTTGAGACGTCATCACTGTATGTCTATTTGCGGGAGACAGTATGACAAATTTCCTCAAATACTTCATTTTTTCACTATTTGGTGGTTTGTTTCTACATTAAAGCAGTTATATGGAATTGTACACACTTATCCCTGATTAAAACAAAAGCATTTCCACATTTTTCGAATCTCTTGCAATATCGCTGCTAATCCCTTTAAGACTGCTTGTAACAATGTAAGACCATTTTTTTTTGTATTTTTTTTTACCCTTTTATTTTTAAACTCATTTCTCCAGAAAGGATTGCTAT